>APFE030443241.1:2632-81422 GCA_000404065.3 Pinus taeda | reverse complement strand
GAAGTATTATTTCCGCTGCATCTTTGTGTATATGGTTATCTCTGTAATTTGTTGCGTTCCTGTTTAAATCCGGATCAAAGATATATCCCAAAGAAGGAGAACTATCTATAAACACTAGTGTGGATATGGCTATACTCTCTCCCAAAGGAATACTAGGAGGAAAGTACCTTGGATGGCATTGGCAACTCCATAGGGTCTTTCATGAAAGTCTTGGAAGTAACTGAAGTTGGTACACTACATATGTTTGAATATGTGTGTACATGAATATATTTGAGCCCTTAAAGGAATCAATAGAAATATCCTATCTTGATCATGACATCATTCAACCCCTAGATTATGAGCATGTCCCCTTATAGTGTTAGGGATGTCACTAGTATGGACACTTGTTAAAATATTTCCCTCTGGTGTAGCACACCCCTCAACCTAATCAAATGTCACAATAGGATGAAGGTAGGTTTCCAACCAGTCATCAGCAAAGGAAAGAATCAAAGGAACCCAACAGCAACTATGGGAGAGCCCCTTCAATCCAAGAACAAATATGAAGCACTTTCAGATCCACAACAATCAGAGGAGGAAACAAACCCGAACTTTGGGGTGATTGAAATCCAATAGGAGCCAAACCATGATCTAGCTAGTAAGAAAAGGAAAAACTCAAAAACCCAAAAGGAAATTCCTAGGAATGATGACAAAGAGATGACAAACATAGTTGAACTAGGAGAAACTATTGATGTAGAAGATTTCGACACGGATTAAATGGATTTATCCTCCATGCTAGTGTTGGCATTATTATGTTGGCATTTTGCATTGTTATGTTGGCATTGATGTCAACCTCACTGATGAAAATTAGTATTGACATTATTGAGATAGCTTGCAATTGAGTTTGGAGCCTTAGTAAGAGCATTGATGGGTGGTGATTGGTTCCTAGGCTATACCTTTGAAGTCATTTTGGATATAGTGGATTATCTCAAGTGCTCCTACAAAGTGCGTAGGTGGAGAGTCATCAAAAATATATTTCCAATTGTATATGGCACTTAGAAAAAATATCAAGGGTTCTTGAGAAAAAGAATTGAAGTATAGAAATTTGTTAAGGCTTGGAAGTACTCCAAGCCATTCGAGGTGCAAATTTTGGTGCACGGCTAAAAGAGTTGAACTAAGAGTTCGAGCCATTTAGGGTCAAGCACTTGGTGTGTGACTAAAAGAGATAGACTCCGGACTACTCTAGACATATCCAGGAATTCAGACCATTAAGAGTGCAAGTAATTATTGATTTATCCATGGCACTTCATAATCGGATTTATGTCTAAGAACGCAATCACAAAGACATTGAAATAATACAACAATGGCATTTTGCACAATGGAAAACATAGTCAGTGAATAAATGTAGTGCACAAGACAATTTTTAACCCAAACCTTGTTATATTACAAAATTTAAAACAACAAACATAGAGTTCTCGTACCAAGGATCATGGCCCTTACAATTAGCTCTGATACAAGAACAACTAGGGCTTGGAGTCTACAACTTATGACTACCAATCTACCCTGAAAAAAGTACACATGACTTACTTGTTGATGTAGCACTTCCACAGCCCTTTCCTTCTACATACCTTGAACAATTTTGGTAGGTCCTTTGCCACCTCTTATGTTGCTCACAAGGGTTCTACAAATTCAGAATGCTTGCAACTTTAACTAATCAAACTGCCTCTATTAATCACTCCTTCTGCTCCAAGTGTGACTAATCTTAGGTCTTCAACAAATTGCCTTAGTATAATGCTTTTCCACTTCAAATATAACTACAGATAAGGTCTTTCAGCTACCCACTTATCAATGATTTCACTAAACTAGGGCATCATTCACCAGGCCTCACACATAGTCATCTTTGCTCCTCAAACTTAGGGCTACTTTCACAGCCCACAAAACAACAAATCCTCTCTTTATTTATTGTACTTAGGGCATGTGCCAAACTGACCTCTTAATAATGATAAGGTTGATCCTTATTCATTGTACTAGGGCACATGTACATTGTTTTCCAAAACCCTTAAAAAAACACTCCACACTTAATAATTCTCTTCTTAAAGGAAACACCACAACTCACCTTGTAACCTCTGCTTAGATCACAATAGACTCAGTTCTATGTAATGATACTCATCCCTACCTCAGTTCACACATACCAAACTTGGATATCCATGAGTTGGACCCTTAACTCAGATTAGGCGGCCTCATACTCATCATATCTATCCTCAGCTTACTGTTCAACACTTCATCCCTTATCCAGCAGTCACTTAAGGTCACTCGACCTAAAAAATAGTAGACTATAGTGCCTCAACCTTCTTGGAATTCCATATAGGTATTTTGGCCTAATTATGAAGCTTAGGTACAATTCAGATGAGTAGAAGAATCATGGCCTTGATTGGAGAGATGTATACTAGCTCGCTTGCCCAGAACTATCAACAAGATGCACATAAAAAAAATCGATCGACTGGCAAGTCCTCCATAAGCTAATTTTGTACCAAAACATAAGAGGAGAAACTTGGTTGTCTTTCTTCAACTCCAGCACAACTTCATTAGAAATTTAGCCACCTCAAGCTTGTCTTTGATAAGAGAAATTTTGCTTATGGATTTCCTTCAACAAACTAACCTTCACTCATTCTTACAGTGTTCAAGGTGGGTTTACATGTCACCAAGGGTCATGACATTTCACTCAATTTGACCTAAGAAATTTTCTCAAACACTAATTTCTCAATAAAAATACATTTTGTTTATTCTTTGTCACATCATTAGAGCCCTAGGTGCCTCTTAGCCCTTCAAGGGTGCTCCTCATGCATCTATGAATATAATATCATTTTCTTCACTTTGTTTTACACCCACAAATTTGGGTACAAAACCCGCTACTTAGGTACACTTCCCAAAAACCACTTTTGTGGGTCAACTCCTCACAAAATCAGTGCCCTAGGGGTTGTGGGAGGACCTCCCAAGCTACACAAATCAACACTCCCTCTTAGCGAGGGAGGTAATTCCACCACTCAAAAGTATATCTTCATTGTCAGTGACACTCTCCCAAACTCTGATTTGTAAGCTACCATGGATATTCCACTAGACGGTTCATCACAACAAATCTAATAATAATATACTTAAAATATGAAATTATACACTATTACAGTTTTATTAGATTTCTATATCTGTAGATTTAATGTTAATAATGGATGCATGTGAATGAACATTATGCAGAAAATAGATAATAGAAAAACAAAAGCTCACACACACACACACATTTGACACAAGATATGCTCTAGGAAGCCCCTTCATGAGAAATACCCAACTAGAAGATGAGGTCACTTCACTCTCTTCTTTGGATGGAAATATGGTTGTGAGTACAAAGAAGTATGGTCTATGTCTGGTGGGATACTATAGTGCACAAATAATCTTTGTTTGCTCTACCTCTTATCCCTCTTGGCTATTTTTTCTCAACAATGGAACAAATGCACTCGAAAGAATGCAATCTCTTTTCCTCCCAGTGGCTCAGATATAACACTGCCTGATAACCTACTAGTGGTTAGGTTTGACTACCTAAAATATTAACCAGAGTTACAATATAAACTCTTCTAGAGTATTTTACAACATAATCACATGGATAGCCCCTTTTCCATGAATAATGGGGGCTTACTTGGCATCCTCTCAAATTATAGTTTTGAAAACAAGAAGGCCAACTTTTTAGTGGCATAACTTTCGCATAGGGACTCTGATTGATGTGATTCATGCGTTGTTGGAAAGGTATTTGTGTGAATAATAGCATGAAAATGTGAAGGACTAAATAAGCAAATTTTTTCCCCCAAAAAAATCATTTGATGCCTCAAAACACTCTTGAAAGGTTTCAAACCTTATTTTGCCAAATTGGGTCCTTCCAGTAAAAATGGTCCCATGAGTTAATTCCTCCAATTTTTCCACTCTAAAAACATCGAGATGGATGAAAAATAATATAATGATCCAATCTGAATTGATCTTTAGCATTCATCGCTACAACATACCCTATAAAATGAACCACACTCTTCTTGGTAATGTCTCTGCCATTATAAGCTTCCTGCTTCTTCCTTTCTTGATAAGCCTTAATGCCATCCCATGGTTCCTTCTTGCCAGTATAATTCCCCTTGCTTCCCACTGAGCATGCACTCTTCTTGGGTTATGGATTCTCCCTTTAAACCTACATACTCCGGCTCAAACTTCCCTCCCTCTGAGTCTCAGGAACCTACTTCTTCTCATGATCTATAAGCTTGCTTGTTAGCAAGTATAAACCATGCTCCCTAACTCCAATGAAAACTCTGGCAGAGTTAGAGATTTTAGGCCCAATCTTTGCTTTCCCATCCTAGAAAATCATCTCAAACCCCTTCACCTCAATCATCGAGATAGATAACACGATGTATCTAAGCTCAGGTACTCACAGTACATCTTGAACTCTCAACAACCAACCTAAATCCATCATGAATGGAATAACACTTGACCCTCTTATCACTTTCTGACTCTTGCCATCAACCACCATGTGCAACTTCAAGTCTCATTCACTTAGAGTCTCAAAAACTTCATGTGAACATATCATATGTTTCGATGCTCCGTTGTCCACATACCATGCAGTCTCTTCAAAGGCACCCTCATAGAAATGAGAAACTAGAGAAAAATCCTCGTCCTCCAACCTTTTGAGAGGTCATCCAACTCAGAAGATGTAGCAACACCAACTACATCATTTCCCCCTTCTTCTGATTGTCTCTCTTCTTCTTCCACAGACACTTGCTTGAATAATGACCATATTCACCATAGGTATAACACTTCAACTTTCCCAAGTCCTTCTTTTCCTTTCCCTTCATCCTCCTTGCAAGAGCCACATTATCATCAGAAGACTTCTTCTTCTTATGAAGGTCCTCGTCTCATAGTCCTTCCTGAATGAAGTCATCCCGTAACCTATTCCAATATAGCAGCTTTTCTCGAGCGACGATCCCTTTGATGAACAACTTGTGTTCCTTGGTAAACCCTTTCAAAGCAATCCTCACTAGTTCAAAATCTGAAACAATTTCATTGATGGTAGCAAGCTCATCTTGAACTTGAGAAAATCTCGACAGATACGGGGCCACACCTTCACCATCTGACATCTTGGTACTCTTCAACTTATATTTCAATACCAACAATCGGTTCTTCTTCTTATTCCAAAACAGATCCTGAAGAGATTTCCACATATCATGGGCAATGTTCTTCCCACATAGATGAGGTATCAAGTGATTTTTAACACCATCTAGGATGATCATCTTCACCTTTGTATCCAACTCCTCATACACTTCCAACTCCTTAGGGTCAATTAGTTTCTTCATCTCCTTATAGGCAAACTCCCATATGATATTTTCCATCAAGCCCAGCTTGATCCTTTCCTTCCAAGGACTATAGTTGGACAACCCATCCAACCTATCCTCATATCCAATGTTGAAATGCACATTGGAAAACGTACAACAATGAATCAATGTAGTGCACGATATAACTTTTAACCTAAAACTTGGTATATTAGAAACTTTAATACAATAAACATAGGGCTCACGTACCAAGGATCATGGCTCTTACAATTAGCCTCTATACAAGAACAACTAGGGCTTGGAGTCAATAACTTATGACTACCAATCTACCCTAAACAAACTACACTTGAGTTACTTGTTGATATTGAACTTCCAAAGCCATTTCAATCCACATACCTTGAACACTTCTTGTGGGTCTTTTTCCACCTCGTCTACTACTCATACGGCTTCTGCAATGTTAGAATTATTGCAACTTCACTTGATCCAACTGGCTCTATTAATCACTCTTGTTGCTCCAAGGGTGATTGATCTTAGGTCTTCAATAAGCTGCCTTATTGAAATTATTTTCCACTTCAATGATCACTGCACATAAGTTCTTCCAAGATACCCACTTATCAATGACTTCACTCAACTAAGGAATCATTCAACAGCCCTCACTCACAGTCCTCTTTTCTCCTCAAACTTAGGGCTACTTGCACAACCCACACAACAAAAAATCCTCTCTTGATTTATTGTAGTTAGGGCATGTGCCAAATTTCCCTCTTAATAATGATAAGGTTTCTCCTTGTTCACTGTACTAGGCACACATACACTATTTTCCAAAACCCTTGGAATATCTTTCCACACATAGAAATTATATTCTTAAAGACAACACCACAAATCACCTTGTAACCTCTACTAAAATCACAGGATACTCGGTTCTAAAATTATACTTGGCCCTACCATACTTTTCACATACTAGACTTGACTCTCCATAGGTCAAACCCTTAACTCGCTCAAGCAGCGTCATATCCATCATTTCTAGAACCAAATTACAATGCAACACTTCAACCCTTATCCAACAGTGACTTAAGGTCACTCAGCCTACAAAAAAGTAGACTATAGTGCCTCAGACTTCCTGCAATTCAACAAAGGTATTTTGGCTTAATCATAGTGCTTAGGTACAATTTAGACACACAAAAGAATCATGGCCTTGATCACAAAGATGTATACTAGCTCGCATGCCCAAAATTATCAATAAGGTGCACAGAAAGAAAATAGATTGATTGACAAATCCTCCATAAGCTAATTCTATACCAAAACACAAGAGAATAACAATTTGATTACCTTTGTTCAAACAGCTTCATGAGAACTTCGGTCACCTCAAGCTTGTCTTTGCATAAGATAAATTGCGCTTGTGGATCGCCCTCAATGAACTAATATTCACTCCTTCTTATAGTGTTCAAGGTGGGTTTTCATCTCACCAAGGGTCATGACATTTCACTCAAGTTGACCTAAGAAATTTTCTCAAACACCAATTTCTCAAGGAGTAAAAATTCATTTTGTTTATTCATTGTCAATTCGTTGAAGCCTTAGGTGCCCCTTAGCCATTTAAGGGTGCCCCTCATGCATCCATGAAATAAAATATCATTTTCTTTGCTTGGTTTCATACCCACAACTTTGGGTACAAAACCCATTGCTTGAGTACACTGCTCACAAACCACTTTTATGGGTCAACTCCTCACATACCAAACACCCAAGGGGTTGTGGGAGTACCTCCCAAGCTACACAAATCAACAGTAGTGATGTGTAGCTAAAAGAGTCAGACTCCAAACTCATCCAGACTTTTTAGCTAAATTTTATTTGTTTCATGATTCCAGTGTATTTCGGGCATTTGGCCCTTCAGAAAATTAACCAACTAAATCATTGAAAAACATCGAGATTTGTATTCCCCTTTTTGTACAAAAGAATTGTGTGGCAGTGTAATGAGGCCAGTGATGTGGCATATAGGTGGCAATGATTGGGCTAGAGTGATGATGTGGCACCTTAATAGTATGACATGTGGCAAGTGTTTTTGTCTCTTTAGGGTCACTAAGTGAGAAAAACTAAGTGACATGTGGCAAAATGATGAGATTGTATGATGACTAGAATAACAAGTAACTGTGCTATGGTAAGGTTGTAAGAAGGTTTGAAGAGGTCTGGTAATGACGCAGTGGTGTAGCCGATGGATCCTGGGAGACAAAGATATGCCCATTATCTAATGAACAGTTGTATATCTTGTTGTGGAGGTCCAGTAAAAAGGTTTGCGGAGGTACATATTTAGAAACTGCAACGTTTGACAAAACATGAGAGATAGAGATGGGGAATATTTTGTTTACTAGTGGAAAAATTCATCACCCAACACATAGGTTTGTATGAGAATCATGGCACTTGTGTTAATGGGTTGCAACATTGTTGATGAGATCACTAGACAAATTTATGTCCATTATTGGACAGACAGATTCATGACCTATCATAGAGATATGGAGCAAGGCTAGTGTCATGATATAACAGTTAGGCAATGGGTGTGGCACGATAAAGCATGGGTCTAGCCCTTGAGCACATAATTCCCAGATGCTAAGGTTGAAAGGCATAGAGGTATTAAAGAAATGTAAAGCTTGGTCCCCACCATGCTTAAGCCATTGGTCATGGCATCATGACATATGATAAAACTACCAATAGTGAGGGAGCTCCTTTATTCTCCGTAGGCTAGGGCTTGGTTCTAAGGTAGCGATCTCATTAGAATGAGGTTTGAAGTTCAAGGCACTTCACTATTGAAAATTTGTCATTATGTGCACCAAATTTAGTTAAAGAGCCAATAGAAGAAAAGTATCATAATGGTTGTGACGACATTGTCATGTTGATATGGTCAAGAGGAAAATTTACCAAGAGCATTCACTACGATTCCGTGGTACTTAGTGTAGAAGGTATAAAAGGTAGCACATTTTATGGAAATAATAGGTGATATTGATTGAAGATCAGAGGAGGAGACAAAGATCCAAATAAGGCAGTGATAAATTAATGATAAATAAGGAACTGATTGTAGTAGTTGAGAAGTACCTCCTCAAGCTATATAAATGTAGATAAAGCCTCTCCTCGAGATGTGAATGAATTAATGTAGTTTTCCTTTGAGAGTGTTGAGTGTGAGAGTGTTTGTCCCATTGATGTGTTCATACCATGACTAAGTGTAAGTAGATGTGTTGTGGGTGAGTGTTTCAAAGGATGGAAGGTTGATTGAGGCAATGTGTGCCTCAAGAGTTCATAGGAAAGCCAAGAGATGTTGTGGCCAAAGATGTGAATGGGACAAGTTGAGTAGAAACTTAATGAGATGAACAATTGGTTCTTGTTATAAATCTTAAGTTGTTGTAAGACTTTGCAAGGGCAAAGAAGAGTATGAGGATGTTGATCTAAGTTGTGAGACATCATCTTGAATAAGAGTTGAAGCACAGAGAGAGAGAAACAAATTTTATGAACAAAGCACTTGCAGACAAAATTATGAAAATGTATGAAATATAGGTTTGTAGGTTTTGAAGGTTGGTGTTTGCACATCAAGGAGTTTGTGCTTCCTTCAAGTGGGTGCCTGAGAAACAATCAAGGAGTTGGTGCTTCTTAATAGTTGGTGTTTGCGAAACAAATAGGGGGTTGGTTCCTCCTACAAGTGGGTGCTTATGAATTAGGGAGTTGGTGATTCCTGGGAGTGGGTGCTAACAAAACTTGATTTAATCGGAATTGGTGACTTTAGATTTACATCATAACATAACAAGATTTGTGTTTTTCTTCCTTTATGGGTTTCCACATGAAAATCTATGTGTCATATGTGTGAGTTGATTTTGGTGATGTTGTGTAGTTCATGTGTTGATTTATGTTTGTTCTTACATGATATGTTGTTGAATGGTTAAATGGTTAAATATAGTAATAATTGTTAAAATTGGCCTTAATATTGATTCACCCCCTCCCCCCTCTCAATATTAACTTGGTTTACAACAATTTGTATTAAATTAAATTCCTTAGAGAATAACTTAACTACTGGAAGGTAGATCAAAAGGAATAATGGCCAACCAGGATTGGCTTACACCAGACAGAGTACCATTTCTAAATGGATCAAATTATATACTATGGAAGGTAATAATGGAAGTCTATTTAATGGCTTATGACTTGGATGTATGGTGCTCGGTAGAGAGTGGAGTGAAGAATGCATATGATAGTCAAGCCAAAAATATTATCTTGAAAGGAGTATCAGATATTGACTCAGATAAAGTGAGGCATTGTGAGCCTGCAAAAGAAATGTTGGACAAGTTGTAATGTATATATGGAGGAGAAAATCTACAGGCACCAGCAGATTTCGAAGATCCATGTTTCTCTTATAATGAATCAAATATTAAAAAAGATACTCTTGTCATATATGTTGTTGTTAGAGATAAAGAGAAGAAAATGAAGAAGAAGAAGAAGGAAGATACTCAGAAGCTTGAGGATCATTCCTCTAATGTGAAAGTTATTGATCGTCATTCAGAAGATGAATTTGGAAATAACAAAAATGCTAGTATGGAGGAGATGTAATCTACAAGTTGTTGTTTTCTTGTAAATGTACAAGAATAGGTCATATATCTTCTAGATGTATGTATGAATTTTCTAAAGAAAAATATAGATATGCATCTAGTAGTAGTGAAGAAGGACCTACACTTATAGCAATAGCTAATCAAGTTACTTCTCAAGAAGAAGATGAGAGCATCCATGGTAGTGAAGAGAGCATACTTCTCAGGCCCATGGAAGAATCCTTAGATTCAAAAATGGATCAAGATCTTGAAGATGTAAATAAAACAATGGTTGATATGAATTTTGAGCTAGAAGAAGTCAAGAGAAAGAATTATGTAATGACAAATCAGTTGAATGAACAAGAGGCTTATTATGAGATACTAGAAGCTAAGATAGTTTTGTTGAGACATGATGTAGAAAAGGCTAATGACAAGTTATCCTGATATCAAAAGCTTGAAAAGAGTATCGATATATTGGATGGCATTCTCAATAGTCATAGGTCTCCTCTTATTGATGAGAGCCTAATATTTATAGAAGAACCATACTCAAAGAGCGAAGAAGGTAAAAAATTAGACAGACATATTGAAAAAGACAAAATTCTATCAAAACATAATCAAAGGAAGTGTCAGACAATCGAAGCAACAAAGAAAAAACAACAACAAATGTAGGTGAGTAAGAACCAAATGAAACAACTGCAACAAAGAAACATAAAATAGAGAAATAGACCTCAGCAATAATAATGAAGTCTACAACAACAATGGACAACTCGCAATAGCAATAGAAACAACTACAAAGAAAGAGTGAAGAACCAACAGAGGTCATTTCCCCCTCAAGGAAAGGATCATCAAAGAAAAATCACCCCAAAGTATCAAATATGGTTTAGTGGGTATTTTTTTTCTTGCAATAATCATGGACATGATAAAGCAATAGAAAGTAGATATTATGCAATAAATCAAAATGTATTGAGTAGTAGAAACCAAAGAACATATAGGATGTCAAGGAGTGGACATATAAGAAACAATAAAGGATATGGTGGAAATGATGTGAGGAATCACAACTCATATGTCCCCTTCATATATATTTGTTGACTGTTATAATAATTGAAATTTTGGGAACAAGGCGGCAAAATGCAAGTATGCCCGAGTGAGATCTTCCTTTTTGAATGTGAAAACCAAAGAAATAACTCAGTCATTGAAGGAAAAGAAGCATAAACAAGAAGAAGAATGTGAGTTTGTATTTTATGACAAAATTTGTGTAATGGATAAGCCAAGACCTAATAAAGGAAATGGTAGATCAAAGGAATTCTCTTAGAGTATTCACTGCAATAAGCTTAAAGTTCAAGCAAGAAAAGGTAGTAGGATCTAGATTAATCTTCCAACGTAGATCAAGTAGAATGAAAGAAGGTATGGAAAAGGAAGAAATAACTTACTAGAGGATTCTTTGGTCTGGTCACACTTCCCATCTGGAGAATAGACTCCAAAATCGAGTTATGTCCTCCTCATTGAATATAGGAAACCTGCTAACCTCTCATGGTGGTGGAAAAAGTTATGGAAATTAGTATGTCTTGCAAAAGCTCATATTTTTTAGTGGTGTATTCTAGAAAATTGAGTCCCTACGATGAAAAATCTCATCAAGCGAGGCATCATTGGTCTGAGTCAGTGCCCTTTATGTAAAAATTTTGAGGAGTTTGTAAGTCACCTTTACCTTCTATGCCCTTTCATTATAGCAATCTACTCTTTTGTTTGAATTTATTTGGGTGTCACATTTCAATGGAAGTTTGATTCATATTTATTTGAGTGGGAGAATTGGTGGAATGGTGTAAACCCAAATTGTTGGAATCACAATTGTCACTACACCAAAACCCTCAAGTGTTAGTAAATGAATGCATCGCTAGAGTTAACAGGAGCGGTTAAGCACATGTCTTGAAACACACATGGAGATCTGGTTTATCCAATGTCCAAAAATCTCCCCCCCCCCCCCCCCCCCCACCCCTCCCAGTGCAAGTTAGGTGTGATTCAAACTTGAGGCCTTTGACTCTAATACCACTTGTTGGAATCACGATTTTCGTTGCACCAAAACCCACAAGTGTTAGTAAACTGACGCATCACCGAAGTTAACAGATCCACAAGAGGTGGTTAAGCACATTTCATGAAACATACAAGGAGAGTTGGTTTATCCAATGTCCAACAGGTTGCACAATTAGTAGTGGCTTGGATCATTCATTGGTTTCTCAAAGAGTTGATTTCTCAGGAAATGAAAGGTATGCACATCTTATATGATTTACTCTTATTTCATTCAAGTAGTAGATGTGATTAAGCCTAGAAATCATAAGTATAAGAAAATAATTAGCATAGATTTGCATGTTCCTTTATTATCAATTGGTATCTCTATGTAAATTGGTATTGTTTGGTTCAGTAGAAGCAACCCTCATTATATTGGACAACTGTTTTATGAGAATTAGCCATGGAGAGTGAAACTTCCAAGAGAAGAAGAGCTTGAACATTGGATTCAATGGGAGAAAAATCCCTTGAAGAGATGGAGATGAAGGCTTAAAATGCTTAGAGGGAGTGTGAACAGCCACACAAGAAGCATCAACAATGGAATTTGCAGTGTAATGGTTGGAACAAAGATACTTTGGCAGATGAAGAGTGATTAGGAATTGGCTTCTCACAAGAAAAGTAGAAGAAATGAGTTTGCAATAGTAGTGGAAAATTGAGCAGCCTGTTATGCCCTCTCAAGGGGAGTAATATCAATAGCTCTAAGAAGCCACAAGGACATTTGAGTGTCATTTGTTTGATAGTCATTGTTATCCCTTCACATTGATGTCAAAAAGGGAGATATTGTTTCCAGTCACAAGTGTTTGCAAGAGCTAGGAGAGTGAGTAGCAATTTTGGTAGAAGTGATGGTAGCACCAATAACTTGTAGATTTGAAAAGAAAATCTAATGGCAGGAGCTATGATTTCTAATGATTGGTTTGCAGGTGTCTTTGGCCAAGATTACAAGTCATTAAGGTTGTAGCTAAGTTGGATGGTAGAATTCAAGTGCCTTACAAGATGTTGGGTGTGAAGCCTGATTATCTTTTGTATTCAAAGGTTTCAGCCGAATGTATACCCCAGGAAGACTGTACACCCCTCCATGTGGGGGGAGCTTGTCCCCCCCCGTGGGGGTTCGATGGGGGTAAATCCCCCCCAGCTGGAGGGTCCAGGGGCCAGCAGTCCCTCGGCGGGGATTCAGGGTAGCGCCCCTGAAGCTAAAAATAGATGTAAAATTGCCTTCTAAAAGTCTAGTAATTTTTAGTCAATCTGGGCCATTCATTAGGCAGATGATCTAACAGTGGAAGTTATGTTTAGTTTATGGTTTTTTGCCCTAGAAGGCAACCCCTCACTATATATGATGGAATTGTATTGCGTCTATGTAGATCTATATTCTAAGTGAGGAATAGAGAGGAGATTGAGAGCGAAGAGGGTGTTACAGCAAATCTGTTGTAGGTTGTATCTCTTCAATTTGCTAGATAATATAATAAAACAAGGACTAGTTGTTTCTCCGTGGACGTAGCCCAAACTGGGTCAACCACATATATCTGTGTCTCTCTTGTTTTATGCTTTTCTTTGTGTTCATATTTCTGCAATATTTTATGTGTTCCATTGCTCTGTAATATATAATTTTCTAACACCAGAGAGATGTGGGTAGATATATGAGGAAAGAGAGATATCAACCATTGGGGAGAGAGATAGACGTTGCCCTTTTACATTTATGTCAAAGGGAGAGAGAGATATCAGCCACAAGGGGAGATTTCCATCAATGCAAAAAGGGGATATTATTGGAATTTGGCATTTATGTCAATCTCAGTCATGACAATCAGTATTAACATTGTTGAGATAGTTTGTAGTTGAGTATAGAGCCATGGTAAGGGCACTAATGGGTGATGATTGGTGTCTAGGCTATATCTTTGAAGGCATTTTAGGTAAAATGGATCAACTCGGGTGCTCCTACAAAATGCATAAGTTGATAGTCCTCAGAAAGTCCTTTCCGACATATATATGGCACTTAGAAAAAATCCTAAGGGTTGATGAGAAAAAACATTTGAATTCTGACAACCTCTTAAGGCAAAGAAGTCTAGGTATTCAAAGTGAAAATGTTCGTGCACAATTAAAAGAGCCAGACTCCAAACTCATCCAAAATTTTCATCTAAATTTTATTTGTTTCACGGTTTTAGCGAATTTTGGGCCCTTGGCCCTCAGAAAATTTAACAAATGAAATCATCAAAAAACACCTAGATCTAGATTCCCCCCTCTATATAGAAGAATGATGTGGTAGTGTGACAAGGCTAGTGATGTGGTGTGTTGGTGGAAATGACTGGGCCAAAGTGATGACATGGATCCCTAACAATGTGAACCGTGGCATGTGTTTTTGTCTCTTTTTGGTGGCCAGGTGGGAAAAAATGAGTGACACATGGCACCACTCACATGATGACATGTGGTAGAATGATGATGTGGTAGAATTACTAGCACAACATGTCGTCGCACCACAGAAGGGTAGTAAAATGGTTTATGTAAGTATAGTAATGGTGCAGTGACATGATAGATGGACCCCAAGAGACTAAGAGATTTTCATTATTTAACGAACAATTATATGTCCCACCATGGAGGTGTAGTGAAAAATTTCATGGAGATACATAGTTAAAAACCATCATGGTTGACGGAACTCGAGAGATGCAGATGGGAAATACTCTATCAACTATTGGAAAAATTCATGACATGCCATAGAGGTTTGTGTGAGAATATCAGCAATTGTGTTGATTGGGCATAGCTTTACTAACAAGAGCACTAGACAGAGTTATGTTTGTTGTTGGACAAATAGATCCATGACCCATCATGAAGATGTGGGGTAATGCTAGTGTCATGATATAACAATTAGGTGATGGGTGTGGAACTGTAAAGCATAGGTCTAGCCCTTAGGCACATAACACCTACGCACTAAGGCTTAAGGGCACGGAGGTACGAAATAAATGCAAAGCTTAGTCACCTTCGCACTTAATCCATTATCCATGGCACTAGGACATATGAGAAAAGTGCCAAAAACCAAGGACCTCCTCTAGTCACTGTAGGCTAGAGCTTGATTTTGAAGTAACGTTATCATGAGAACGAGGGTTGAAGGTCGACACACTTCACTATTGAAAGTTTGGTATTTTATTCACCAAATTCATTTAAAGAGCAAACTAAAGAAAAGTTATGTAACGGCTACGACGAAAGTGTCATGTTGATATGGTCAAGAGGAACATTTACTAGGAGCATTCATTGTGTATCAATGGCACTTCGAGTGAAGAAGGTATAAAAGGAAGAACAATTTATAGAAATAGTAGGTGATCCAAATTGAAGATCAGAGGACAAGATAGGGCGCCAAATAAGGTAGTGAGAAATCAAAGAGAGATCTAGCACTGATTGCAGTAGTTGAGGAGTACCTCCTCAAGATGTGTAAATGTAAACAAAGCCTCTCCTTGTGTTGTGAATGAATTAATGCAGTTGTCCTTTGAGCCATGTGTATGGTAATTATTGGGATGAGGTCCCCCGGGTTAGTTTGGGGTTAAGATAACCCAAATTTTGGTATAATTTTGTAAATAATATAAAGTCTCTGCAATTTGTGGATGCAGAGCACATAGTTGAACAAAAGTCAAAGGGGCTTAGACCCTTATTTTGGATAGGTTTTGAATCAATTTTTAAGATTTTCCCATGATCTGCGGACCATGGAATTGTATGAAAAAAGTCTATAAATAGTGAGTCTTAGCAAAAGGAAAAAGTAACTAGATAGAACGGTAATAGAGGATTGGGTTTATTGAAGAGTCCTGGGCGAGAGCTAAGGTAGGAAGGCTCTACTTCCTACCCTTAGATAGGGAAATAAAGGCTCCGCAACTGAGTGCACGAAGGCCTAGGTAGAGTCTGCAGCTGAGTATACGGACCCCTGTAGCTGCATGCTCAGAGTAGTTTGAGTCTATAATCTGTGAATTGAAGATCAATAAAAGAGATTTTTCCAAAGAATTAGTGAGTATTTCTATTATATCTATTAATGTTATATGTTGTTGATGAATGACTTGTTTTATTAAATACTAGTTGAATGCTACGTGATTATCTTGAATCTAACTTAATAATGTACGCAATGCATGTTTAAACACTTCCGCAAAGTTTCTTGTAATTTCTATTGTTTTCTGACGGATTAAGTAGATCTACGCTAATGCCAATTTACTAAAGGGACTATCTATGAAAAGGAACCTTTGGAGTTTACTTTTTCACCTCTTTTTCAAACTCTCGAAACATGAAAAAGATGTTGAGTTTTACCTTCATTGGACTCATAAAAACATCAAACAATAATGGACTCATCGAACATGACGGATCGTGTTGTCCCTTAAGAAACCAATTTCGTAGTTGTGTAGAAATTGTGCTTAAGACATTAATGTTTATAATTATTGTCACTTGTTTTTCACTTAATTGTATGTTGTGTTCACAAATGAAGGACCTGAGAGACATGGTTTTTAACCCTCAATACTTAGGTGACATGAAAATATCAGAATGCCATTTAATTGTTGAATATAAATGATGAATGAAGAAAGCTTGAAGAAGTCAAAAACAATATGTTGTTTGACACAAAATCTACTATCTATGACACTTGGAGAAGTTAAAGATAATATGTTGTCTTGCACAGAAACTACTATCTGTAACTTAGAAGAATCGTAGAGGTAGGAACTTCAAGTATAGGAGCGCTCTTTTAAGGGATTTTAACTTCATTTACATAAGCAAATAAAGACCTGCAACTTCATTACCATACTTAAAGGAAGAAAACGTATGATGACACATAACAGAGAAGTCACAAAATCATACCCAACAATGTGTGCAAAACTTCTGATTCTTTCATTAATCAACAGTTTTATCAAGAATACAATGGCCTAATCTCCAGGTTCTCCAAAATTCGAACCCTTTATCTGTAAATTTTCCTCTTTTTATACATTATGAGACAGTTGGTAATCACCAAAACTGTCAAACTGCTTAACTATCTACTAACTGTCTAAAGTAAAAATCACTACAGAATATTACATTAGAGTGTAAAAGACACCTCATTCTCAAGAAAATAAAATAACAAGTAACATAAATTATAAAATTGATGATGATTGTTCGCTTTTCAGATCTGTGGCTTGGTTGTTGATGAAGTTTCTCTGTAGATGCTTTGATAATGGTTAAAATGTTTTAACACAACAAATTGTATTTTGACAAAACTCTATGTGTGGACTTGGGCCCACGTATGTATCGGGAGTGTTCCGATTGGCGGGAACACAAAGAAACCCGACCAATCACCGTTGCCTTTGGAATTTTAGTCATTCGTCTCTGACTTTAGTTATTTTGCTAAAACAACAAAATCAGTTGATTTACGCGAAATATGGAAAACCTTCAGTTACCACGAAACTCAAAAAGAATTAAAACTCTGGTTCATAAACTTATCACGTCCGCCTAAGCTGTGCGCAATCACAGTCCGATCACCCCTTCAATGGACGGTCTAATCCCTCGGAACTCACGAAACTTTAAACTTGTTGAACAAAATCTTATTGCGTCCATTTTTTCAACAACCCTTTGACTCCCATACAGACCTGATAAGAAATAAAACTGCAAGCTAATGATTTATCGGGTCTGATTTTAAAAATAAAACCTGATTACTTTTTGACGCGATATTCGTCGAATCTCATCCCTTACAATGGATGGTTGTGATTGATCTGGAATTCAACGAATTAAACTGCATTTCATACACCATCGCATCCAATTTCCGAAATAAACTTCGATCTAGTTACCCACGCGATTGTCATCAGATATGTTGCCTTGCAAGCCAACAGCTCAGATCTTCTCACGGGTTTCTCACATTCAAAATCCGTCAATCAAATAAAATAAGTTATTTCTTTCAAATTTCTGCTTTTCCCTTTATTTCCACTACAACATAATATTTGATTTTTTCATTTTTTGTAATAAAACTGAAAATAAAATTAAAAGGGCAATGGATGCTACAACATCTGTCTCCTCCTGGGGATAGTGCTTTTGCCACAGAAGCACTAAGAACCGCAAATCAGTGCCTTCACCTCAGGCATGGAGTCACATATTTCTTAACTAATTCAAATTCTATGGCATTTGTACAATGAATTCACTCTGGTATCTACAATGATAAGATGCTTGTGCTTCAAAACTAGAAATACTGCTTGAGGTATTGCGCATTGATAGGCAGCTGTAGAGTTTCATCATCAAGATTCTTTGAACTAAACACTCGAGCATTGTTTGTTGTGACTTTGACAAGGCATCCAAGTCTGTTGAACATGTTTTCCTCATATGTCTTGAGATCCTCATAGGACCAAGCCAAAACATCAGTGTATTTCCTGAAAAGCTTAATATATCTCTCCTTATAATTAAGTGAAACTTCTTTGAACAACTTGACCAGCTTGGGCTCCTTTTGGGTTCCAATATTGTGATCTTGAATCTGTTCATCCTGTGAAAAGAAACCAACACCTGTTCCTTCTTTAGAATAGGCTCCATCAAAGAAACACTTCCACACCTCTTCTGTTTGCTGCTCTGTATTTACACTGGCTGAAGTAAGCTGCCTCTGGTTATCTTCAGCCAATTCTACATTGTCATGCAGCATGAAGAAAGAAAAGTCTTATTTTTCCTAGCTATATACAAGTGAACTACTTGCTTTGTTATTTATGATTGTTCTAATAAATCTTGTTTCTCTATACAGCCTCCTTTCTTCCTCGCCAAAGATTGGTATGATAGCATGAGAAAAATCTAGTTTCAAAACACCACCCAATTTAGCCCCCTATGACCCAAATAGTAACATGCCAAACCTAGTATGGATATATGCTACCACTACATCCATTACCAAACTTCTAGTTGGTATCTGGGCTAGTGACACCACCATATATTTAATGCCCCCCATACACTTGACTTTTTTGAATCAAAAGAATACAAGTCTCTGTAAGGTTTGGTAACTTGTAGGTTTAGTTGTTTCGTCACTGATAGTGGCATAAGGTTATGTGAGACTCCTAAATCAAGCATACAATTGTGCAAGAGGAAATCGTGAATCAATAAAGAGATGTAGAAAGGGGGTGTCGAAGTATCTACCTCCTCCGCATGTGGACCAAAAACCATTACTGGTTTATCTTCTTGCAGATTCACAATGTCGTTTATATTCACATTCTCTTTTAGATTGATAAACTTAGCAATCTATCTTTGATAAGCTGGTGCTTTAACTAACTCGGTGAGGGGTACCTGAATTCTGATATTTTCTAGCTCTTTAGTGAAACTCTAGCTCTTTAGTGAAACTAAACACATGGCTCTGTTTAGTATTCCTTTCATTCTAATCTTCACTTTTCTTCGTCACTGAAACCTCCTGTGAAATGGAAACAATTCTTTCTAAGGGAATTTTGTCATTTTTATCTTGAGAGGACTCACCTTGAAGTATTTAAGTCTTGCCATTTGTATTATGTTGATGCTTTCCTTTATCTCACTGCTTTGCGGGTTGTGTTTCTTGTGGAGTCGCCTTTTGTAAGGGAGCTGAAACTTGCTACTCACCTTCATTTTCTTGACTTCTAAATCTTTTGCTTGATCTCAAGTCATATTTCTTATGTAATTCTGCTTGCATAAAATCATAAAACCGCTTCCAACATTCATCAATTTCATTATCATCATAAATGACATCTGTTTCACTATATTATTCTCCCTCAACACCTAGTTCATCTTCATCTACTGCATACAATGTCAAAATATGGTCATCATGATCCTTGGAACTCTCTGGTACTCCATCAGGATTGGCCTCTATATACAGTGGTGCTTGAATCTGATCTTGATTTTTTCTCTCCTTCTGCAACATTTGCAGAGGTTGTCTTCTATACTGAGGATTAAAATTTATGTTTTGTTGTATTTGTCTGTAAGAATTCTTACTCTCCATTTCTAATTTAATCAATTTATTAGACAAATTTCTAATTACATTATTCATATCCTCTAATATTTGACTTTGATAGGATTCTACTTTAGCCTTTCCCTTATCTTGGATAGGCTATGCATCTGGTGTTTTACTTGCAGCCACCAGATTTGCTTCTATCTCTAATGCATCTGTTTGGATCTGATCAAGGGTTGGGGATCTCTTCTCCCTCAATGTAAATCCAAAATTTGATTCAAAATCCCCTGCAAAAGTCATTTTTGCACCAGTAGGAGGGGGCTTAATCTCCATTGGAAGACTATTGTACAATTTATTAAACCTTCTAATGAATTTAGCAACACTTTCATCAGTTTTCTTCTTGATAGCATTAAACTCTGTGATTGAAAACCCATGGTCTTTTTTTTCTCCCCATCTCTGGGTGAACAGGCGCTCCATCTCTTCCCATGTTGTAATAGAGTTATTAGGAAGCCCTTTAAACCATTTTCTTGCTTCTCCATCCAAGGACTGGATAAAAATTCTTAGAACAACATCTAGGTGTTCAACATTTAGGTTTCCTAAGAAATTACAAAATACTGATATATGATTCTCTGTTGTTTGTTCATCCTCCCCTATGAAACGAGGAAAAATATTCAAGTATGCTTGTGGCATTTGATTCAACTATTGTGGAAATTGAATAGGTGCATACATATTCATCAAAAAAGCAGTTGCTGCCATATTTGCTACTGAATTCACTGAACCTTGATTACCAGTAGATGTGGAACCTGACTGAGGAGTAAATGGAGTGTGTAGAGGTGGTAAGGTAGTTATAGGTTCAAGCTGGATAACTATAGCACATACTAAAAAAGAAACATACTCTAAATATTGTTATTGACGGTTGGATTCTTGAAATGAATTGGATGTAAAAAGTGACTCTTGGTCAATAAAAGATGAATGTGAAAGATGCAATGAACTGCTGCCTGGTGCATACAGTGTAGGACTTGGTGTAATTAGAGTTTTAGGCCTTCCAACCCTCTTGGAAACTAGCCTCTCAGGATCTGAAAGGGCTTGAACTTTCTGCTATGAGGTATCTGACCTTGTATGGGGTCTATTTGGAGCCATAGTTATTGCTTTTGTTCAAAAGAACCAAATATTTCCTCCTCACTGAACAACCAGAGGAAAATATTGAAAACCCAAGGAAAAGTGTTCTTGTCTTCTCTCCCCGGAAACGGCGCCATTTAATGTTGACCCTTAAGAAACCAATTTCCTGGTTGTGTAGAAATTGTGCTTAAGACATTAATGTTTATAATTATTGTCACTTGTTTGTCACTTAATTGTATGTTGTGCTCTCAAATAAAGGACTTGAAAGACTTGGTTTTAACCCTCAATACTTAGGTGACATGAAAATATCATAATTCCATTTGATTGTTGAATATAAATGATGAATGAAGAAAGCTTGAAGAAGTCAGAGACAATATGTTGTTTTACACAGAATCTACTATTTGTGACACTTGGAGAAGTTAAAGATAATATGTTGTCTTACACAAAAACTACTATTTTTAACTTAGAAGAATTGCAGAGATAGGAACTTCAACTATAGGAGCACTCTTTTAAAAGATTTCAATGTCATTTACATAAGCAAATAAAGACCTGCAGCTTCATTACCATACTTAAAAGAAGAAAACATATGATGACACATAGCAGAGAAATCACAAAATCATACCCAACAATGTGTGCAAAACTTCTTATTCTTTCATTAATAAATAGTTTTATCAAGAATACAGTGGCCTAGTCTCCAGGTTCTCCAAAATTCAAACCCTTTCTCTGTAAATTTTCCTCTTTTTATACATTATGAGGCAATTGGTAATCACCAAAACTGTCAAACTGCTTAACTATCTACTAACTGTCTAAAGTAAAAATCACTACAAAATATTACATTAGAGGGTAAAAAACACCTCATTCTCAAGAAAATAAAATAACAAGAAGTAACAAAATTTAGAATTTAGAAATCTATGGCTTGGCTGCTGATGAAGTTTCTCTGTAGATGCTTTGATAATAGTTAAATTGTTTTAACACAACAAACTGTATTTTGACAAAACTCCATGCATGGACTTGGGCCCATGTATGTATTGGGAGTGTTCCGACTGGCGGAAACAAAAAGAAACCCGACCAATCACCGTTGCCTTTGGAATTTTAATTGTTCGTCTCTAACTTTGGTTATTTTGCTAAAAAAGCGAAGTCAGTTGATTTACGCAAAATATGGCAAACCATCGGTTACCATGGAACTCAAAAAGAATTAAAACTCTAGTTCATAAACTTATCACGTCTGCCTGAGCTGTGCGCGATCACCATCCGATCACCCCTTCAATGGACAGTCTGATCCCTCAAAACTCACGAAACTTTAAACCTATTGAACAAAACCTTATCATGCCTGTTTTTTCAATGACCCTTTGACTCCCATACGGACCCAATAAGAAATAAAATTGCTAGTTAATGATTTATCGGGTCCGATTTTAAAAGTAAAACTTGATTATTTTTCGACATGATATCCTTCGGATCTCATCCCTTTCAATGGATGGCTGCGATTGATCCGGACTTCAATGGATTAAACTGCATTTCATACACCATCGCGTCCAATTTCCGAAATAAACTTTGTTCTAGTTACCCATGCAATTGCCATGAGATATGTTGCCTTACAAGCGAACGGCTCAGAGCTTCTTGCGGGTTTCTCACATTCAAAAGCTGTCAATAAAATAAAATAAGTTATTTCTTTAAAATTTCTGCTTTTCCCTTTATTTTTGTTACAACATAATATTTGATTTTTTCATTTTTTGTAAGAAAAATTAAAATTTAAAAAAAATAATAATAATAATAATAATTAAAATGACAAAGGATGCTACCACAGACCAAACCACTCATTCTCAGGGTTTGTTAAATATACTCGGAGGGATTCATCTGAATGATGAACTTACAGATCAAACATATGTTATCCTCCTCAAACTTGTCAAAAATAAAGAGGTATTGACCAGCAATTGTTGGGGAAATTAGGAAGATAGGGTACTCCACTGATTAATGGTAGTGCGTCACTCTTGAACACGACACTCTTCCACTTCATCTCCGTGGTTGTTGGGTTGGGAAATATACTTGTATTTTGGTTCATCATACCTTTTCAAAACCTCCATTTTCGGTTTTGGGTCAATGTTGCCAACTCCATTCATTGTTGTCAGTGTGTTCAAGAGAAGTAATTCAATTGACATCTCCTACAATATTCTTAAGCCTTTATTCCATGTTTGTTGTTCCTGATCCAATTTTGTATTATCATAATTTTGTCTCAAACCGTGATACATGTTTTGTGTCGTTGATGGGGGATACATAGAGGCTCTCCTGTGATTGGTCGCTTCTTATCGACATCAACTCATTATCCAAGAAGTTTATTTAGGAAAAATCGTTCAGTACCTTGGTACTTACATACATCAGTGGCAAGTTTCCTTCCTCTCAGCGACAGGTTTACACCATTGGCCTTCAACCGACAGATTTTATGTGGTGTTCGACATCAGCTCATTCATTTACACCATACAGATTGTATTGCAGTACCTTAAGGACCAATAACATCATCGGTGGTTTCTCTCGCATTTGTTAATGGCTTACATCATTGGTCGAATATAACATGGTGTCTACCATGTTCGACTCCAGCTCATTAATTCACATGGTTAGAGTTGGTCATTGGACGATCGTGTGAATTGTTGAAATTTGGTACTAGAGGACAGGTGGTTCCCTTAGGCTTTGATCTTTGGCCTAGGGAAAAGTGTCCAAAAGATTTTAATTTTTCTCCTAAAGTGACTTTATAATTTTTATAAAGTTAAAATCTAATTTAAAAGTGACTTTAAGTGATAAAGTTACTAAGTCTAATTTTAAATAGACTTTTATAAAGTCAATGAAAAATTAGAAAGGAAAAGTGACTTTGGAAATAAATGACTAAGTGGGTCTTTATTAAAGGGGTGAATTAAAAAATAGAAAGTGAGATTTAAATGTGCATTTAATCTCAGCCAATGATTTAAATCTATTTCAGCCATTGGATTTAGGGATCACCCAAAAGTCATTTGGAGTTATATTAAGGGAGGAAAAGGAGGAAAATATCACATTCGATTCAATTCTTTCATGAGTAGATTGAGAGAAGGAGAGCAAGAAAGCAAGGGAGATTTCTGGACAGTGAGCTGCGGAGTATCAGCAGCGGAGTAACAACAGCGAAGTTTCAGCAGGGCAGTTTTTCAGCAAGGCTGAGATAAGTTGTAAAAGTTTGCTAGCTGATTTTTGCTGAATATTTCTCTTACTGTAAAAAGACATTTTTCAAAAATAAAGAAGAGCTCTCAAACTGGTTTTCCCCAAAAGTTGTAGGGGGTTTTTCCAGGGTCACGTTGACCAAAAATATCAGTGTTTTAATCTGTTTTAATGGCTGTTTATTACTGCTGATTTTTATTTCTACAATTTCCAGCATTCTGTAAAATTTCCAGAATTTGTGTTTTCAGCAAATTTATTTTTTTTCAGCTTGTTGAATGTATGGTTATAGGAAAGGGCATTTAACTACATGGGAGAAATAAGGAGAAACTGAAAACCGGGGTGGAAACAAAAATTTTACAGTCTACAGAAAAACAAAATAAGTGGGCTCAATGGTTGCATCTCATTGAGTGGTGGTATAATTCTACTTATCACATGTCAGCAAAAATGACGCCATTCCAAGCCTTGTATGGATATGAACCCCCAAAATGGAAGGATTTAGCTACTATCCAAACAATTCTACCTACTATTAAAAATCAACTAGAAGAAACCCAAAAAATCGTCCAAACCCTAGAAGAAAACTTGAATAATGCAAGGAACCGTATGAAGCAACAAGCAGACCAAAACAGAATCGAAAGAGAATTTGAAGTCGGAGAATGGGTATCTGTCAAGCTCTAGCCAATACAAAAACAGTGCTCCTTGAAACAAAAAGGAAAAAATAAATTGGCACCGAGGTTCTATGGACCATATCAAATCAATAAAAAGATCAACCAAGTTGCATACAGTTTAATCCTTCCAGAGAAAAGTCGTGTTCACAACGTCTTCCATGTCTCCTGCCTTAAAAGGGCACTGGGCGACCATCAATCAACGCAAACAATGCTTTCATCCCTAGATGATGATGAAGGAAGGGTCATTTTAGAACTAGAAGGTATCTTATCTACCAGAGAAAAGAACCTTCGATCTCGTGCAATCAAGGAATACTTGATCAAGTGGAAGGACTTACCAGAAGAAGAAGCTTCTTGGGAGACTGAAGCGCTTCGTCAGAAACATCCGTTGTTACGTATGCTTTGAGGACAAAGCATTCTTTTGAGAGAAAGGCAATGTTATATAAAAAAATTAGTTAGTTTATAGTTATTAGGCAAAGGGCATGATCAAAGAGCATGCCCGTTCACCAAAGGCCATAGCCAGGGCCTCTCACAAAATGTAATCATCATCTATCAATTATTAATAAAATATTTATCATGGTTATCAATAGCTAAATTTGTGTGCTTCAGTTCCATCAAACACCCACCAACACCTACAAGACAAAATCTCTCAGGAGGGCCTATCAGCTCTTGATAGTTCTATGTTGCAGAATCTATGGTCAGCAGAGCACTGAGACCTTCCCTGAAGGGTGGGCATTCTACTGAACCAAGTTGTGAATGAAGACCATTCAATTGGTCAGACTTGTTGATAAATAGTTCTTCTAGTTGGACTTTCCCTTATCATGTTAGTGGTTGTTTCCTGATTTCCTTCAGGTGTTGTTGTTGTTGAGTTGGTTACTGAATCATCATTTGGAATGTCCATCGTTTGAACTGCAACTTCTGCATGTGTCTTCACTTCAGTAGGTTTATGCTCTGCTTCAGTTACGATTTTGAATGGATTGGTATTTGTTTCTTTATCTTCAACTTGAACTGAAACGACTGAAAACTTCGATACTATTTCTTGAAGATGTTCTAACTTGTCATTTAGTGATTTCTTGTCACTTTTAAGCTTCTTTACTTGCGTAACTAAGGCTTGGTTATGATTCCTTAGACGTAAACTTCACCATTTTCTTGATCGTTGACTTTTTCCTTAGTATTTTTCTCTTTATTTTTTAAATTTTTTATTTGCTCTAATAATTTTTTATTAAGGGTTTTTTGGCACAATTTTTTTCTTTTTCTTATAGATTCTCCTTTAGTTCCTTATCAGAACTTTCATTTTCTTGTTTAGTTTTTGTTTCTTAACCTTGGACTTTTTTATTTGTGAAAGTAATTTCTCAATGTCGTCCCGGACTTATGAGATACCCACATTGTTTTGTATATCTTTATTATTTTCTTCGACGCTTCCTTCACTAACGATCTCATCTTTAGCTTTTTCATCTCCAATTGTCATATACCCACTTTGATTGTCATTCATGTCATCTTGAGAAGATCGCAATTCAGCATGGTTTTCTTCCGCTTTCCCATAATCCACTTTCTTTTCAAATATGTCATCTTCCTCATTATTATGATATTGTTCATCTTCTTGTTTCTCAAGATAGCCCTCATCCACATCATCTTCATCCAATAATGAAGTGTCTGAGAGCACCATTGATAAGGAAACATGCCTCTTCAATACTAACTAACTAACCATTAGTTAATTAATTATTATGTATTATTATTATATTTATATTTATATTTATTATTATTATATTTATATTTATATTTATTATTTTTATATGAATTATATTCATAACAAACTCCCTCTCAAACTTCACAGTATCGACACCCTTGGCTACGTACCTACCATCATCTCACATCTCTATGTAAAATTGTATGTCCTTCTCTATCAACTAATTGAAATATTCCTGGTTCCCGATCATATGACAAGACTATCCATTGTCAATATCCCATACGCTACTAGCCACTAAGCTTGCCATGCAAGCTATGAGCGAGAAACTCCCTCTCAAACTAAGAAGTGAACTCCTCCACCTCTGTTGTTGCTGCCACATGGTCCTTCTTGGACCCCTTCTTCTAGTTTGGACACTTGGTGGAATAGTGCCTTTAGCCTTGCCCCCTTTGCCAGTTAGGGCAAAGTTTGCCTCTTCCTCAATGTTTGCATGGGACCTAGATTTGGCAAACTTTCAGATCTCTTACATGCAATCACTCCATAGTCACTCCCAATCTAGAAGCTTCTCTCTGCCACTCACTACATCAATGAAGTTTTTCTGTGACTTGGGAAAAACCAATAGTGCAAAGCTAACAAGGTGTTTGTCCAAGACGATCTCCCCAACTCCAATTAACTTGTGCCTCACTTGGGTGAATCTAGTGAGATATGAGACCATGGACTCGGACTTCACCATTTGATATTCCTGAGTTTGTCTCTTAGTAACAGCTTCTTGGCCTCACTCGAACCTTGGTACAGCCCTAAAATAGTTGTCCACGTAGCCTGAGTTGTCTTCTTTCCGAATAGGTGAGGTATGATGTGATCCTTGACTCCTTCAAGGATAATTCTTATGGCCTTTATGTCGTTCTTATTGTGTTGGGCCAGTTGTTGAGGATCTTGTGGTTGCGTTGGTGGGCTATCCACAACTCCAAAACTCCTTACTTATCCAACACTACAACGATTCTCTCCTTCCAAGAACAAAAATTGAAGGCCCCTTCAAGACAGTCCTCAAACCTCAACCCCAAATACGCCATTCTGATGTTCGTGTTGCTCAAAAACCCTAGCACAGATCCCTCTGATCCCTTTTTTGTCTTTAAGCTGCTCGAGGAAATAAACTCGCTTTATGGTCTTCAATGAGAGACTCGCTTTGATACCATGTTAGACTTTTAAGACCTAGCAACTAATAAAATGAATTCTCTAAAGTGAAAAAAACTACAACTAAACTTTCGACAAACATTCATCAAATATACTGAATTTACTAACTAAACTTTGCAGCGGAAAAACAAAATTGAAGACACAAGCACATTCAGAAATTTAACACCAAAAATTTTACACAAGAAACCCCAATTGGGGAAAACCTACAAAGCAAAATCTTCAGAAATTGATCACAAGTATGAGGGAAAACTTCACTCTACTAACCCATAACATAACTGGTCTGCGCACTTCTCTCCTAATCGGCCTGCCTACGTGCGCACTGTACAGACTCATACAGGCCTGTACGGCCCTCTTGCGCAGCTGAATGTGGCCCTAATTGAAGTGTAT
The DNA here is from genome assembly GCA_000404065.3 of Pinus taeda. NCBI lineage: Eukaryota > Viridiplantae > Streptophyta > Pinopsida > Pinales > Pinaceae > Pinus > Pinus taeda. The sequence continues at coordinate 53,403 of APFE030443241.1, read as the reverse complement.
GTTGGCTGGAAAATAATCTGAGCCTATTTGACCTCTCTTTCTGCCCTAGTGCACTGATCTGAAAACCCTAGGCGCTGAACTGAACACCATTCTCTCCACTAAGCTGAACATACAAGCTATCGAGTGCATAATGAGCCAAGTTTGTGCCCTTTTCCCTCCTTTGAAGTCGACCTAGGCCCACCATCTCCACGAATGGCTGAGATTAAATCTCAATGGATGGCTGAGATCATTTCACTTTTTGACTATAAGAAAATTAAAATTTTCCCAGGTTGAAAAAGAGATGAGAAAAAACAAAACTACACCTTTGGCCCACATGTGGGCCCCTCTACCAAATTTAGTGCACCTCTAAATTTAGTTCAACCCTTCCTCCTTTAACTCCATTTAAAGGCATCTATTTGGCAATTTTATCTCACTTATTAAATATGTCTCACTTCAATCTTTGGAATTGACTAGCATCAGGGATTTTCCCCTCCTACTCAATTTTCTAAACCCATTACCCATAGAATTCAAGGCACCACAATCCTCATTCATAACAGTTATTAAATTTACTATTTGTTGTAATTACATACACATATCAGCACTTCTAGGGCATATTTTTGTGTCCCCACAGCAGAATTACATGGTTCCCAGGGCATAACTTCATCCTTAGGCATAAATCTGAATTCTTGTGTATTGTATTGTGGGTTTTATCCCTTTAAACAGTGATCTGCTCTCAACCCTTGGTAAGCCATCCTGCTTCCCCTGAGAGCTCTCTAAAAACTTGCCTGCTCACAGTCTTGTAGTCCTTCACAAGAAACTGTACTTAGGCCATCTCAAAAACTGCCTCTCTGAGCAGACCTAATAGTCCTTGACATGTCTGCACTTAGGGCTCCTTTTGACACCTGCCAGTATCCCTCCTCACTGCACACACTGTCCAACATAAACAATATCTACTTAGCAAAACATCAACATGAAGGAACAAAACATACCTTTGAGGAATGAACTGTTCTTGTCCTCAAGTACTCCACTGTTCTGTAGCATACATCTGAGGTCTTATTTGGCCTGGATAAGTCTTCCTATACAACTGTATGTTATCCCTTCTAGCCTCAAAAAAAAAACTACACAAACCTCCCTTAAGCCTCCCTTTTTTCTTCGCTGTAATTTCTGGTATCTCAGCCTCCTCAAATAGCTTCAGAACAGGTATTAGATGCCTCTGTCCAGCACTAAGGCGATGCTTCAAATCACAGAGAAAAAATTCAGCTCAAACACAGAGATCACTGCTCAACCTCATGCCCAGAACAGTCACTAAAATTGGCCAGTTTTCTGCCTAGCCTTGGCCCTCCAAACACAGGAGAGAACACAGATTCGTCCTTCTCTATGATAGGTTGCTCTTGGATGTGCTATCTTTATTCTGATCCATGCTCTAATACCATGTTGAAAATCCACGAAATTCTGATCTGCTAATATGAGCAATCTGAAATATAATTTCTTCTCAATTAAACACAGAATTTCTCTACTAGATGCAGCAGAATAGGAACAGAAATAAAAGCCACGATTACACAATTCAACAACACAGAATCGTCTAGGGAACCCAACTGGGAAAACCCTCTGCTTGTTATTGAGAATTTTATGGAAGAAGTTTGGAACACCCTTGCTTGCACCTTGATCCCTGCTTCCTAACCCAAGGAACTCGTCCTTCTTCAAACTCCCACAAGCCTCACCTCGGTTTGTTCTCGTTCTCTCACAAGCTTCACACACAAACTCATGCTTCCTATTGCTTGGTCTCACCAATTCGTGCTCACCAAAACAATGATTAAACTTGTGCCTTCATTCCTCCTTTTAAAGGCAATTTCAATGGTTAAAATTAGTGAGTTCTATATTAGGTAAATTCAATTGATAGTTCACAAGTTAACAAAGTCTCACTGCTAGTGTTAACTCATCCTTCCTAAATTTTAGAAGGCTAACTCAAACTCTTCATCCTATTCCCAATACAACTCACACTAGAAGACAAATAACTCGGCCTTCTATTTTAACACATCGGTTAACTGCTCCTATTATTCAGGCACAAATCAAGGAACCCTTTTCTTGCTAATATTTTCAATATTTTCTAGCTGATTTGTCCTCTTTTTTAGCCGCTACTTCTTCAGTCCCAACATGTAGATTCTTTTTCCCATTTTCAGCTTGGAAATAGTTAGTAACATGTTTGACTTAAGTTACATATGGTGGATCACATGGTTCTAATTTGTGTTAGTTGGCCAAGCCCACTATATGCAGAGAGATAAAAATATATGCAAGTTGAAAATCATTGTGTTCAACCAGAAATGATCTCATCTACCATATTTGATCCCAAAATCTGATGTGTCCTTTACATACCTTAGTATCCTTTGGCCACTGTCCAGCGTTTAGTGTTGGGGGTTGTTGAGTATCTGGAAATGTGGCTGACCCTAAAACTCTGGTCCGATTTGGTGGCTGTAAGATAAACTAGGCTCACCATGAGCTGCCTATATGCTAATTCATTAGCCAGTTTTGAATCAGATTTGGGTGAAAGTTTCCCTGCTGCCTCCATTAGCATAGTTTTAAATTTACAATCATTCATCCTGGAATTCTCCAACAGACTTTTAGCATACTTAGTTTGAGAAGCAAAAATTCAACCATTAGCCTGTGAAAGCTCTATTCCTAAGTAGTAGTGTAGGAGGTCTAAGTAGGTGATATCAAAAGAAAAACATAACCCAATATTTACCTTTTGAATTGCATGGACCTTGTTAGCTGTGACCCTGATGTCATCCATATATATGAGAAAAATACCAACTCACTATCTTTACTTTTGATGTAGAGATTAGAATTAAAAGGGCCAGTCTGGAATCCATTATCAGTGAGATGTTTATATTTTTTAATGTACCAGTTCTTGGAGAATGTTCTAATCCATAAAGACCTTTGATCAGTTTACATACCAGGTGCCGTTTCCCTACTTTCTGGAACCCCAGAAGATGATACATGTCTGCTTCCTTCTGTAGATCTCGAGATCTCCATTGAGTGAGGTATCCTTTATGCCCATCTGATAAATATTTCTTCTAAATGTGCTCCCATGGCTAGAACCGATCGAATCGTGATCATTTCAGCTGTTGGGGCAAATGTTGATAATGTACCTCTTCTTGTTGTGCAAAGCTCTTTGCAACTAGCCTTGCTTTATACTTGTCTGGTGACCTGTTGGTTCTCAAAACTGTCCAACTTTGAATATAAACTCTGGAAGAGTTGATGCTTGAAAGTGCAAGAGTCAAAATATAACTAGAGAATGTTCACTGTCACCTTGTATGGTCTCTGCACTTCGGGTTAGTGTTTGCAAACCACATGGGGTGTGGCTATTCAACCTAAAAGCTAGGTATGAACTCTAGATATCGAAGAACACTGCCAAACTGCAAAAGACAATTTCTGTAGTATAGAAAATATCACAATAGTGCAGGAAAATAATGGGGTGGGAGAGTACATCAAGGCAAGGAGGATCATTCTAGAAGGGGTCATATAGTGCCTCATATCCATGAGAAGAAGACTGTTGTACGATACAATCCTGATGTTGTATCAGAGTACCAGTGATACCAAGAAGCTTGCTCTTAAGGAGAAGTTGAGTATCCAAATGAAGAAGGATGAACCCATCGTCCCATATTTGTCAAGGTTCACTCAAGTACGAGATGAACTAGGTGGGGTGGGCGTGGTTGTATCTAATCATGATCTTGTGAGTTTTGCCTTACTTGGACTTCACAAGTCATGAAAAGGGTTCCAAGATGTTGTTAGTAGGAGAGAGAACTTCCCAAATTGGGAAAGGTTTTGAACTGACTGCATACAAGAAGAGATCCAAAGAGGAACCATAGAAGGGAGATCAGTTATGACAGAGGACGAAGAAAATTGTGCCCTGTCAGACAAGAGTAGCAAAGCCAAGGGCAAGAAGGGCCAAGGAGAGACCGAGTCCAGTCAGAACGGAAAGAAGAAGGATCTAAGCAAGATAAAGTGCTTTCATTGCCATGAGTTTAGACACTATGCTTCAAAGTGTCCTGGTAAGAAGAAGGGGGTCAGAAAGGATCATGTTGCTCCATCAGCGGAGGTAGATGACTTACCTGCCCAGTTCAAGAAAGATGTCTCATTGATTGCTTGCATGGCAAACTCAGCAGATAACAATATATGGTATAATGATTTAGGAGCATCCCTCCACATGATCGAGAACAAGAAGAGTTTCACCCACCTGAAGGAGGACATGCAGTTTCAGTCTTCCAAATTGAGCTAGGAGATGATGGTCAATATGCAGCTAGGGGAGTTGGTACTATCAGTGTTCAGAGGGAATCAAGTAATCCTTTTCATCTCAGATATGTTCTTTGTCTTCCAGGATTGAGGTAGAATCTTGTTTCGGTAGCTACCCTTGAGGACAAGGGTTATGGTGTCATCTTCAGCAGAGGTAAGGCGTACCTCCAACATTTAGTTTTTGGTTGTAAGAAGCAGATAGGTGTGAGGGTGAAGAATCTCTACAAGTTGCAGGTAGAGACAAGTGTAGCCTTGAGCAGCAAGGCAGGGAGTACTTAGAGTAGAGAAGTGGTGGGTGAGCGAGAGCAAGATAGAGCTTTCAAAATGGAGCCTTAGCCAATATCTCAGTTTCAATCTAAGCTAGTTGGCAATTGGGCTGACTAGCAGGATGATGATGATGAGAACCACAGCCCAGGGCAAGTGGAGGTAGCCACTAAGTCAGAGAATTCCAATATAGGGAGAGTTCGAGCCAAGTGGGCAGAAGATTTGCTAAAGGGAGATCAAAAGAGAATTGAGTATCTCAGCATCAAGAAGCAGATACCCAGGTAAACAGCCAGGTACACAGGGTACATGGCACTTATGACTAAAGTGGTTGACTCGCAAAGTAAGGTGGGAAAGAACAAGTCTTGAAAGCAAGTTTTGCATAAGAGAGCATAGAAGCCTTCTAGTTCAGAGGGAGCAGCTACAGCAGCGGAGAACTTGGTAGTGATGGAGATAGGTCCAGGTGGACGAGGTTCTTCCAAGAACACCTTTCTCGTTAAGAGGGAGTGTTGAAAACATTAGCGAGAAAAGGGTTCCTTGATTTGTGCCTTAATCATAGGATCTAGAACGAGTTTCTTCTTTGGCATGCTCGAGCTCCTAAAAAATAGGAGTCCAAGATGTAATATGAAGCAATTAACCAACGTGTTAAAAATTAAAATAGAAAGTTGAGTTATTTGTCTTCTAGCATGAGTTGTATTGGGAACCAAACAAAGAGTTTGAGTTAGCCTCCTAAAATTTAGGAAGGACGAGTTAACACTAGCAGTGAGCCTTTGTTAATTTGTGAACCACGAGTTCGACTTACCTAATATAGAACTCACTAATTTTAACATTTGAATTGTTTTTAAAAGGAGGAATGGAGGCACAAGTTTAATCATTGTTTTGGTGAGCGCGAATTGGTGAGAACAAGCAATAGGAAGTACGAATTTGTGTGTGGAGCTTGTGAGAGAAAGAGAACGAGCCTAGGTGAGGCTTGTGGGAGTTTAGAAGGACGAGTTTTTTGGGTTAGTAAGCAGGGATCAAGGTGCAAGCAAGGGTGCTCCAGTTTAGTGTAAACAGAGAGAAGATGGTTCTCTAATGAAACTTTATTGTATTGTAAAAGATCCATTGTTCAACCTTCTTCAATAGAATTGACGATAACAAGCAGAGGGTTTTCCCAGTTGGGTTCCCTAGAAAATTTTGTGTTGTTGAATTGTGTAATCGTGTTTTTATTTCTATTCCTATTCCACTGCATCTAGTAGAGAAATTCTGTGTTTATTTGAGAAGAAATTATATTTTAGATTGCTCATATTAGCAGATCAGAATTTTGTGGATTTTCTACAAAGAAGAGGGTAGTTGACATGAATGAAAGCATCATTTTTCCACCAAATAAAACAAAAGGGATCTTCTCTATAATAAACACTGAATGCATTAATGAAGAGGGCACCATATGGCACTTCCCTTTCCCACTATCTTTTGTAAAAGCTCTGTTTTACAAGAATAAAGTGTTTTTCTCTTAGCACTTGCCACTTCTTGACTATCAGTTCTTTCATTTTTTAATGGAGTCAGTATTTCATTTGTGCCTTAATGGTAAAATCATAATGATGTATCTCCTAGATCCAAATACAAGCATGACAATCTTGAGGAGCAACCCTGATTAAGCCAGAGCTAGTAGAATTTCAATATCAGCATTAAATTCAAAGATTCGATGGAATTCAAGAAACGGAAGGCATTCTTGCTCCTTTAACATTTACGGAGTTTTCCTATTCCTTTGAAGAGCTGGCATTCAAAAGTTTAAACTCAAAGGCATCTTGAAAAGGATGTTTGTTCCTCACTAAGCAGGGAGGGAGTAACCATTCTTATTATCTCATATGTCAGGAGAACCTGTGCTGAATGGTCCTATCATTACAGGAATTTATGAATCTGAAAAATGGAGGTATGATTCCCTAGTCTTATAGCACGGTGCATTGAAATCATGCCATGCTTGCCATTAGCAAATACTTTGTCATCATAGCATTCTTCCCGAGACAACTTCAGTCTTTATATTGCTACTAGTGACTATTTATGAAAGAAAAACAAGAGGTTAAAAGAAGATTGTTGGAGAGTCCCTATATAAGATGAGATTTTACAAAGAAAGTCGCCAGATAAATGGACTAAGAACAATGCAGTTACAGGCTACAAGCCAATAAGTAAACACATTAACCAGTAGCTATGCATTCTCAGAATGCACAGCAACACACTTGGAAACACACACACATATACAATATCCATTATAGTTATCAGATTTCAAAAACAACTTCACAGAGCCTTATTCCATTAGCAAAAGCTCATAATCTCAACAAGATGCAAACAACGCCAACAACAGAAATACATTTGAAGTTGATAATCCAGAATCAATATCAATATCAACCTGTTCCTAGATCTGTTGTTTTAGATCTGTGATCTACATTCTGGGGCTGCCAATGCTCCCTTGCTGTCCAGCTATCAAAGCTCCCAAGCCAAAACTCCAAGCTCTCCTTCAAACTATCCCAAGCTCCCAACTATCAAGCTATTCCAAGCTACCTTCAAATAAATTTGAATGCTCCTTTTATAGGTTTTGAACCCCTCAGAGTTTATTGATCATAGTTTACCATGTCAATTGGGTCCACATCATCTCTAGCTCACTAATCATGGTTGACCATGCCAACTTGGACCACATCATCACTAATCATCAACTGCCATGTAGAACTTAACAAACACCCTACTAGATTTATGCTTACATCTGTACATTGTGGTCCCTTTCCCCTTTATTAACTACAACGAGATAATATTAGAATTCAACAAAATGGTAAAATTGAATTCAAATCTTTCTGGGTGATGCAGGATTGCCAACCAGCCAAGGATGCTCCTCCATCAAACTCCCCTGGTAAATCTGAATGTGGGCATCCTATACACTCTTTTACTGTTGTACCAGCATGCAAATTAACACAAAAAGGATTGCGGGAATTAAAACATCCCAAGAGCCTCCTCCAATGGTACTTCATGTTCTACTCCCCCTGGCTGCAATTTTTCTAGCACACATCCTGCCACAATATCCTTCATCGCTTCCTCCAATAGGCATTCAATCACATGCTCCTCCATTTTTTTGCACATACACCTCTTCCTACTCATGCTTCTCATTCTCCACTTCATTATAGGGATCCTATTTCCATCATGCTACTTTCACCATCTTGTCTTTCACATACTTGCTCTTCACCTTCAGCTACTTTTGTTTTCTCAATATGTCGTCTTCTTAAGAACTTCCTTTCCACCTTTAAGTCCAAACTATAAGCCTCCTTATTAAATGCATCTCCATCATGCTAACTTCTGTTCAACTGAATGAATTAAGACCCTTATCAAATCTAACAAACTTCTCTTCATCCTCCTTTACAGAACCAACTTGAATGGCTGTTTGACATTTCAAAAACTTACTCTTCCATATATTTCTCCTTTTGTTTTAATCCTTCCATGCATATTAAAAAGTAACATGAATTTATATACTTACCTTGCATTTTAGCAACCATCTTTTCCCCATAGTTTTAAAATATGGAACCGTGTTTTCAACCGGCCACCTATCTAACCAGGATTTGAACCGAAACTGGATCAACCCAAATCGAATCAGAGTCAATGAACTGGATATGAAAAAATACATAGAATAACAAATTTTTAATGAAAAAAATCATTTTTAAGATTTCAAAACATGATTCCAAACCATTAGAGACAAAATATGCAAAGTCTGTTGATCGATATACCATGTAAGGATGAATATATCAAAATGGTAGAAATTATAAAAGTTTAACATGCATAACCAATGATTTTGGTTTGAGTGAAGAGTTCATCTCCTCAACCTTATAATATGGTAGAAAAAGCTTAGCATGCCTAACCAATTATTTTGCTTTGAGTGAAGGTACATTTTTGTTAGGGCCATGCTGGACGAGTTCAACAATCAATACCACCAACATCAACAAAATTCAACAATCGTATTCAACAAAATTCAACAATCAATATCACCAACATCAGGGTACTTAAAGGGCTTCATGCTCTTGATCAAATGCCACTCCCATAACCTCAAACATGATAGAATCAAATGGAAACATTACAATCCCCCAAATAAGGGGAAGTAAGGGCTCAAAGGATTCTCAAAGAATTCATCTAGGATCCCCTCATTCCCTATGTATCAAAATTAGAAACATCAAAAGAAATATGACAAACTTGTAGAATTGTTCTTCATAAGCACTGCAAGAGAAGTAATCTCGTTAAGGCAAGCATTCTACAAGATGAAGCTATCAAAAGAAGAAGGAATAGCCACGTACTTTATGAGGATATCTGAAATAAGAGATCAACTAAAAGAATTGGGAGAGATAATGTCTAACAAAGAGATGACTACCATAGTGCTCAATGCACTACCGGAAGAATGGGGCAACTTCACATCAAGTATCTATGGGAAGAAGGAAGCTACTCCATGCAATGATCTGTGTTCACTATACAACATTGAAGAAACCAGGTTGAAGACAAAATCTGATGTAGGATCAAAATTCAAATGAGCAAACCCAGGCATATGCTGCCATGCCAAAAAGAAAAGGGAAGTTTGGGAAATTTGGTCCTCAAAAAAGAAAGAAGAATATGGCAAAGGTTCAACGCTATGGATGTCAAGAATATGGACACTACAAGAGAGAATGTCCTAAGTTCAAGAAGGACAACAATAAAAGATGAAGGGAAGAAGCCCATATCACTGAAGAAGTGGAGGAAGCACAAAAGAAGAAATCCAAGAAAGAGGAAGTAACAGATCTTTACTATGATTGAGATGGTCTTCCTCACCTAGTTCTTTTCAAAGTTTTTGTCTCAAGTTTTTATGTTGTAAAATATAGCTATCATGATAGATATCATTAGAGGCATGATAGGACATCATAGAAGCATACAATTGAAAGCAAGAGCTCATGACATCATCTTAGAGAAGCAAGAAGGATAGCCGAAATAGAAGTCTATGGCAGCCACACATAGAAGGATGTAGCTCTTGGTAACCTCATTAGAAGCATAAGTAGTACTTATGAGAAGAAGAAAAGTCATATATTATAAAGCTCATCATACATCATTTAAGAGGAGCATTTGCTGATAAGGATGATCAAGATCCTCCGTTGGCATCTTCATTGGAAGAAGCAAGTGTCTCGTCGAGAATTCCGCCTTGTATGAATTCATGGAATGATGGAATGATGCCATAAGAAACGAAGCAGGTCAAGGTGCTTGAAGTTATTGCAATCAAGGAAGCTACTGAAGAAATTCTAGATGACCTAAAGAAAGAAATCAGGTATGTATGCATGTATTTGATTGAGTCATGTCATATGGTTGCAAATATCATGAATAAATGCTCTACCTCAAGAGCATGATCAAAAGTAAGGATCTCCTCCTTTGGAAGAATACATGAAGGCATGGTTCACACATTAACTAGATGAAATCAACATAATATGTCCTCATATGAAATATGAGGTGGTTGACAAAGTTGAAGGATCTGTGATTGAAAAGTTCCTAGGAGGAAATGTGTGAATAAAGGAAGGAAGAGATCATGAAAAATGCAACCACGGAAAAGGCAATCAACATCCAAGGACTAGATGATTTGACCATGATATCTCCATGGGAAAGATATGAACATCCTAATAAAGTCTGAAAAAGAAAGAGACCCTTGACGTTGTATATCTTTTTGGAGATATGTCAATATATATGCAGGATGTTGATGCAAACTAGGAGATGTCATGATGAAAGACCATCACAAAGGTATTTTTTATTTAATATTCATTTTCTATTTTTGAAAAATATCTTGATGGGCTAATACAGGGTTACCAAAGGAAGAGTTGTAGATGTCATCTACAACTGACACTCATGTGGTAGGATGAAAGATCCTGAAGGAAATATGAAGCGGAGAAGGTAGCAAGGTATGAAGGAAAGGCTAGATATGGACTAATGGATCACTTTCCAATGAAAGAAAGAATGACATGACTAACATGATTCATGAATGAAAGTGATGGATGGTCGATGCATTTCCAAAAGGATGAAGACTCATGAATAAAGAAAAAGCAGTTCATGACATCGAAAGGAGGAGCTCTTTAAGCAGTTGGTTGTCCCATGATCTCCACCTAAAGAGCTACTAGAAGCAAGTCCCTGGTCAAGAGGGAGTTTGGTCAAGTCACTGGTTAAGAGGGAGCTTGGGTACATTCCTTCACTGGAATGGGCATATCCTCCCTAATTGAGAGGGAGAGATAGACACATCATTCTTGTCTTCACTTGGGAAGATAGAATGGAGGATTGGGTAAGTATCTAGCATCTGATACTCTGTGAGGATGTGGTAGGGCATCCAAGATAAGAGTAGTTGTAAAGGACTGATATTCTTTGAGGATTGGGAATCCAAGATGAGAATAGTCATGGTGGAACATACTCTGAGAGAACCCGAGTGGGGTATGTTACGAGAGAGACAATGATGAGGGTGTCTATAAATCATTGGTCTCGCCAACATTGTGCTCTGATCTTGTAGAGAGATGACAATGCTGGATGATATGATGTTATACAGATGGGTTACCAATTCGACTCTTCTTATGAGAATTCTTCAGATTGAGAATGTTCAAGTACCTTGTATGGATTATGAATACCTCCCTATTCAAGCTTCCATTGAGAGCTTCTAGGATTTATCATTGAGTCTATAAAGTCAAAAGAGTTATTGTCATGTATGAATAACCCTTCTTGGGAATGTTACATATTGTAAGAAAAAATATTTGAGGCAAAAACAAGGTCAAATACCCCTCCAAGACCTTGTCAAATCCAAAGGATCAAGTCAGCCTACTAAGGAGTACTCGGCCTCACTCAAGACACACTTACTCAAGCATTGAAGAAGTTCGATCTAAAGAAGAGAAGCCTAATACCTACCAAAGGAGAGAGGAAGAAGAGCGAGATAATTTTTATGTATTTTGGGCTAAAACTCATTCACATGTGCGAAGATTAGGGCATCATTCTGCTGCAATAGAGGCCAAAATTACTATCACTTAAAAGAAGCTGAAGTTTGGGACAACAAAGGTCAATTTGACAAGCCAAATAGTCAAGAAGACAAGAGAAGGCCACACGAAGTCAAAAAGAGGCAAATTGAACCATATTTCAGCCACACATGTGATCTAGGGTTTTTGCAAAAGGAGCCGAAAATTGCAGGTCTGCAACAGCTAGCCAAAATTTGAAGTTGTGCCACAAGTTTGACAAGCGTTGACTTGGAGAAGAAGAAGTTCAACCAGAAGAAGCATTGACTTGGTCTTGGGGGAGTTGTTGGTCAAGGGTCTAAGGTCTTGGAATTCGTCTATTGAAGATTCTATAAGAAGAAGAATTCGTTTGGGTTTTCCTGTCAAGACTGGAGAGGTTTTGGCCCTAGTTGATAGCCTACATCTTGTGTCCTTTGTCTCATTGTTCTTTATGATTTGGTAATTGTTTGATGAAAGAACACATAATAATAATCAAGTCAAGGAGAACCTAATTAAGAAAAGTAAAAAGTCTTCACAAGCAATTATCATTGCTAGAGAAATCATCCCATCTCTCTGCCCTATATTTCTCAACAATAAGAAGACAAAAGAAGCTAATAAGAATTCAAAGAAATCACAAGTAACTATCAAGATAAGAACATATTTTTGCCTTTCTGATTTTCTAACACTTTCCTTTGATAACCATACCAAGTCATCTACTTGGTTAAATTTGTCCTCACTGCAGGTTCTTCCTTCTCTGATACCATCTAACGCAGAAGCAAAGTGTGGACCACTAAGTAAACACATCAACCTGTAACTCTACGTTCTCAAAATGAACAACAACACAATTGGAAGCAGTTAACAGATTTCAAAAGCAACTTCACAAAACATTATTCCAATAAAAAAAGATCACAATCTCAACAAAAGGCAAACAATGCCAACAATAACATATATTTAAGTTAGTACTCCATAATCAATATTAATACCATCACATACTTGAAAACATTGTATCCAAGTACAAATACTTACAACAAAATAATCCAGGGAAATGCCTAATGTCAACAACTACATGTAGCCAAATTCAAATGCAGGCATCGACTCTACTCCCAACCTGTTCCTGAATCTGTTACCTCGGAACTGTGATCTACGTTTTAGCACTGCCAATACTCCCATGCTATCAAGCTATCAAAGCTCCCAGCCTCCCAACTATCGAGCTACTCCAAGCTGCCTTCAAATGAATGTTAATGGCATTTTATAGGGTTTTGAACACCAAGGAATTTTTTGAGCATAGTTGACCATGTCCACTGAGTACACATCATCTATAACTTATTGATCACAGTTGAACATGCCAACTGGATGCACATCATCACTAATCTTCAGCTACCATGTGGAATCTAACAGATAACCTCCTGGATTTATCTTTAAGTCTCTGCATTGTGGTCCCTTTGCCATTTGTTAAATACCAAGAACTACTATTGGAATTCCACAAAATCCCAAACTGAGTTCAAAACTTTTTGTGTGATGCAACACTGCCAACCAACCAGGGATGGTCATGCATCAAAGAATGATTACTGCTGAACTGTGAAGGATCTCTCAAGCAACATTGTTCTCAGCTTCAGGTGAAAATGACAGTCTGGATATCAGTGTTATTGTTGCCTGTCATCTTGGCTATTTCCAGAACCATTACTGGGGACTGCCTTAGATCAAAAAATGGAAACAAACTAGCATGGTTCACTGGATATGCATTGCTATTCCAACTTCCAATACAGAACAGGCCCCTTCTTTCAGAAAGAATGACAACATGTGCATTGAGTGTTAAAAAAGGTTGTAAATATCTTTTAGAACATGGGAAAGTGAACTGAATATAGTGATCTCCTCACATGTTCAAGAAAATCTCCAAGATTAAGGTTATCAGCACAGATGATAATGAGGTCATGACAAGTTAAGCAATACATCTTGAATTGAAGAAAATGGTTGCAAATGACACTTGCAGTAGTACCTATTGGATTTTGTTTCTGGGAATTTTGTTTAACTTCTTGCAAAGCAATTGTCTTCTTGAGATACATTTCTTCCTTAGTAAACCTTGTGGTTCAGTTCTCATACCACCACTGGAGACTAGAATAGCAGATGTTACAGCAACAATATTTGGTATTTGACTGCCCTCTCTTGCAAAGGCATTGGCATCCCATGCGTTTCCTCTAGACATGTGTCGACATGTTATCTGCTGCTGGAAATAATGGAACTTCTATTTAGCTCTTGAGATGAATTTCAATCTCTTGCAGTGCCCGAGTTACCGTGCTCAAGTTTACAAGGTAGTGGATTAATTTTGTTTATCCTTCACAATAATTTCACTCTCTTGCAACGCCCGAGTTAGTGCAACAATTCTACAGATCATCAAGGATAACGAGAGAATAATGAGGCTTTGACTGGAATTCTTCAAACCCTAATGTCTCCATCCCCACCAGACTAGTGTGCGTACAGAGGTTGGTTGAGAGTGCAGAAATGGACAAGTCAACCTTCAAGAGAATTCAAGTAAATTGCAAATATAAAGGTTGGCACGGGCCATTTCAAATCATACATTTGGTACTGTTTCATTATGCAGTTCTGTCCTGAAATTTCGATCTGGCATCAATTAAGATGGGATGTAACTAAGTGAAGTCTTGTGTCTCAAATCAGCATTCTCATCCATTGATATGTCTCATATCTACCGGGATTTCAACTCGGATGCAGACAGCCTCTCTAAAGCAGCTATTCTGCTGGCTCATGGGACCTGGGGGATAATCAGACATTTTGAAAATGAAACATCCGAGATCCACCACAGGCCTTTACCGTAGGATGTCAGCTCAGATTAATCGTACACTCCAGCATCACAGTTTCTTTTTTCCTTTTGTCATTTCTGTTTTAATATTCCTGGATCTGAATCGTATGATCGGTTGCACTAGACAGTTTTATTTATTTTGCTATACTATGTATGCTTTATACACTGAACATCTCATATGGGCAACTACTCAGTTATGTATTTAATTTTCTATTTTGGACAGCTATCTCCACAGACAAAAATCAGCAGAATATATGAGTAGGACTTATCATGAAGCATGCTTTTGTCAAACGAATACATGCATGACATGTATGAACAGAATGTAATTTTATTCTCATGTGAAGAGGACAAAAAAAAAGGATGGGATGTACCTAGGAAAACTATACAAGGTTTACACCATTGCAACTAAACGCATATCAAATTTCCTTTCTGTAATTTAAAGAAAACCTAAAAGGCGTATATATGCAAAGAGCAATACAACCTCAAATGCACAGCGTCCAGTCAAGCAGCATTTTAAGGGGGCACTGATTCAGTCCACTTAAAAGAACTAACAGCATTCAGATTATAAATGGCTATGCAGCTCTCGACCAGGATGGATTTTTTTTTGGAAAGATGTAGTTTCTCTTGAAGTTGGAACGAAAGCGGACATGTTTGCCCTGCTCAGCTGTGTGGACAAAGGGTACCCACGTAACCATCCTTTCGTTTGATGATGCATCCATTCTTGAAATACTTTTCTAGTGCTTAGTAATGGAATATCAGAGGCATTTTCACGAAAACGAAAAAAGAAAAGAAAAAACACTTAGACAGATCCTCCAGTAATTTCGTTTCGTTTGATGTTGCATTCCTTTTACTGTTTAGTAACAAAATATCAGATCGATTTTCAAGTGGTAATTTTCATCAACAATGCAATGACACAAAAAAAGGTTCAAGTTCTTTGTCTTTCTAAAGAAAGAAAACAATTGAAGCTTACAGTAAAGGGCATGAACCACAGTCTAACATGCATCGAATTTATTTTTTGCAAAATTAAGAAGAATACCCAAGAATCACATTAATCAAAAGGACTTTCCCTTCTTCTTATATTGAGCAACTTCCTCTTCGTTGGGAAATAACCCCATGAGTCGGCCTACAGAGTTCTGATAAGCAAACATAAACCCTCCCATCACACCAATAATCCCTGCTGTCACCATAGACGGTCCTCTTAAGTTGCAGTTACCACCTGTCATTATGTTTGCTCGTTTTAATAACAATCGGAGGCAAGTGTTGGATTAATGAATGAATTGAACACTACTGACCTGCGAGGTAACCAAAGGGCACGGAGGCGCTGGCGATGGTGGTCATCCGGAGGTAATCAAGGAAGCTGAAATTGGCCACCGTCTTCGTAAATGGTGGGTTCCTGTCGATTACCGGGTATTCTGGCTTAGGCAGCGTGCCAATGTTTTCTGTTTTCAAGCTCATTTTCTCAGTCTGATTTGATCTCTGATAAATCTCTCGCTCTTGCTGCCTATACGCATTAATCGTCCGCTAACTCACCACACCCAAAACCCTTTAATAACACACACCGCTGCTCCATAAATCCATTTGATACTTCATTGAGGTCCGCATCTATATCGACCCTGTCTGTATTTGATAGTGATTTTGTGATTGTTTTGTTTTGGTGAGGAAAAGGGGACTACTATACGTGTTATACCTTTTTCTTTCACAAAAAGTATTATACATTTATGTGCCACACGTGTTATACCCTGATGGCACATATGCATCTTTTAAAATGTGTTAACTTAATTTATGAGGTTTTGATAGCAAATAATGGTTAGTTTTATGGTGGTGGTCTAATGGTTAGTTTTATGGTGTTGGTTTGGTCTTTACAAGTCTTATGGTCTAAATATGCAAAGGATTGTATATGCTTGTGAGCTGCTCTAGACTTGATTTTTTTAGTTGAAAAAAAAATAATGGTTGTGAAACATTTATTAATATATATTTTGAGGTATAATTTTGGCCCTACAATATGTTTTAAAATTGTTTCTACTTGGCTAAGAGCTTGTATTTCTTTGACATAAGGAAATAAGTTAGTGGCCCAAAACCATAGGCATCTCACGGGAGCGAAAGTTTGCTCCCTTACGGACCACTGGTGAGTAATTTCAGGTGATGTGGTTTTCCTTGAATAACCATGATAAGTCATCTTGTATACGTGGATAGCAATCAATGATCGTTGCTCCTGCCACTAATTTGACAGCTGAGTTATGTTAGGTTTTCTCATTGTTTAAAAAAATATTTTGAGATATAAACCTTCTTTGATTTGTGAGAGAGTTGGGATTTTTAATTCAATATTTCTTTGGTTTGTGAGAGAGTCCATATATATATATATATATATATATATATATATATATATATATGAGAGATTATTTTTGCGGATTATTTAATATTGCAATTACTTATTGTGACTTATTGTTATGAGTGTCAATTACTAATGCTCAATGTTTCATGAGTTTGGATGATTCACTTGACACCTGTTACATCATATGATGCTCACAAAAATGAAGAGGTAAAATTGAAATTAGTGAAATGACTTGCATATCATTATCCATGGCACAACAAAAGCCCCCCACATGCTTGATATTAAACCTTCCTTTTAGGGATGCACCTCCTCTACTCCCTTAAGGTTTCAACTATGTGAGGTAACTTGAGGATCATAATATACTTGCCAAACATGCATTCAACATACAATGTCTTCCTTACATGGATGCACTTACCATACAACCATGGGGTCTTGACCTTGTGATATAGGTTAAGCATTGAATATAACATACAATCTTAGAGTTGGTATATTAGACCTTCCTATAGGATTCACACACCTTACTCTCTTAGGGTTTATTAATTGTAAAACTAAAACTTACTAATCTAGATTCATTGTATGGGAAGTTCCTTATACAGATTCATTTACCCTACTCCCTTGTGATATAAATTTTGTGATAGAGCTTGGGTATATGAGACATTCGTGGCAAGATTCACTTACCATGCTCCCTTAGATATCAACCTTGTGACATGGGTCAAGTATCAAAGCAAACTTACCAAACCCAAAATTGTGGAAAGAGACTTACTTATAAGTTTGAACTTAACTTACTCCCCTTTTGGCCTTTTGACCTTGTGACATAATTCAAGTGTCAAATAAAACTTATCAATCTCGAATTTATCACATGAAACCTTCTTCCATTCAGTTTCAACCTTGTCACATAGTTCAAGAACCAAAATAGGCTTATGAATCCTATATTTGACATATGAGACCTTACTCACAAGGGGTTTTAACCTTATGACGTGGTTTGTGTTGAAAAATGTGTAACTAGGTTCCGTCTTCATAAGTATGAAATGTGTTCTTGTAAATATAAAATGAAAAAGAAATTACTATTGTTATTGGAGCATAGGTTTGTTATCTAGGCAATCCCTTATATAGATAGAAGTGATCTCTCTAGTCCAATGAGTGGATATAGTAACAACCAAAACAAATACATGTAAAACTCTCCTAGTTTAAATCAGAATGACATGAAAGAGGAAAGATGACCTACCTCACTCCTATACGGTCGCTTTTCGATGCCGATCTCGATCTCCTCACTTCCAAGCTCGATCCTCGCTATTTTGTTGCGAACGAATACCTGCAAGAGAGATCAAACAAAAACAACAAAGTAAAAACATAGCATATGCATTCTGATGTAAACCATATGACAAATCAAGGAGCGTCATACTAAGCAAGTAATCTTTTACACGCTTATGGATAGTAAACATGCATTGTATTAATAATAAACACAAGAGGGAAGCATACAACCATTGCCTTGATGTCGGAAGCCTCCTTCGAGATGGGTTTCCAAGTCCAAGCCAAGACTTCTCAAGCTCTCCTTTCTCCTTCACAAATTGGCAGCAATTAGGTACAATTTAGTAGCAGCATGACCAATCTAGTCTGACCAACCATTTGAGGGTGTAAGGGACTACATTTATAGGGGAGGAGAGGGAGTTAGGGATCCACAAAAGGGGGGAGAAGGTCCACATCTTAAGGAGAAGATCCCTAAGGGTAGGATCAAGGACTCAAAATGGGAGAACTCGACCATATCCGTATTCAACAATAACCATCTCGTCATTCTCGAGGCTTCTAATAAGAGAAGCTTCTGATCCATTGTTGGAGAAACTGCCTGAAGAGGATTAGCACAGATTTCCCTATCCAAAGTGACATTGTCAGCACTAGTCACTAGTTAGACTAAAGGGTACCAGCATGGGTTTGCCTACTAAAAGTAGCGCTAGGCTTGCAAATATGGTTTTTTAACAAGCTCTTCCATAATTACTTCAACGCAATTCTTCTTCTTTTCTTTAGGGATGCTCTGATCAATGTTTTTCATGGTGAATTCATTGACAACTTTTGTTGCTTTGTGACATTTTGGGAAAAGCTCGATAACCTTGGGTATGAGACAGGGAGTGCAACAAATTATTGTATAACAGATGCCCCCTAAAGCATAAAGTCAGAACAGGAAGTGATGGTTGAAGTGCTTTACAAGTCAAGGCAAGGACTTTGGAGAACTACCGTTAGGAGACCTACAAATCAAACATAATACAACATATATGACATCTTTGAGTAGGCATTTAACAATACACTAATCCACGGCATGGGCGCAACCATCCTACTAGAAAGGATCATGTGTATGGATCCACGACATGGACACAACCATCCAACTAGAAAGGATCATGTATACGATCATGAATACTAAATAACTCCACGCATCATAGATTTATCAGATGAAATCTAGGGTCTTCATCTTTGCCCTAATCCAACCAAAGTATGAATCTAACCATGTGAATAGATGTGTTGAAGTCGAACATGGTAGAAACCACCTCATTATCGATCAATGATGTAAATCGTTAACAAGTCCGAGAGAAACCACCAATAGTGACAATGGCTCTCAAGGTACAACACTACAATCTATGAGTGTGAACAAGGAAGTTGAAGTCGAACACTCACAGAATCATCTTATCAAAGGCTAATGATGTGAACCTATCATCGAATGCGAAGAATATACCATTGAGGCATGCAATTTCTAAGGTACTGAAAGGGAATTTCTAGATCATCTTCCTGGATAATGAGCTGAAGTAGACAAGAAGTGATCCATCGAAGGAGGGCCATAATGTTTCCCACATCATCAACACAAAACATAGGATGTAGTAGAGTAGGTAAGAGTGATTCAAGGTTGTTGCAGAAAGGTCAAACAAGGTATAAGAAGTTAGAATTGCAGATGGGATTTCTCTTGAACATATTGGCGGCACAACTCTAGAGTTTGGCAGCATTTAACTCGACATAGGATCAAAGGTCATGATGACAATAGGATATAATCAGATGAGAAGCAAATGGATTCCCAAAACCCAGGGAGGCAAGTGATGAAGTGAGGATAACCGAAACCCGACATGAGCGACAGATAAGTGTCATGTTCAAGAGCGACATGTTGCCTTTATATAAAATAAAGGATGTGTTCACTTTCATTTTTCCCCACTATTTCTAGTGAGTACCTCATTATTTTTTATCGCAAGCTTGAAGAGGATAACATATGTTTGTCATGTAAGTTCATCCTTCGAATGAATCCATCCTAGTAAGTTTAAAGAGCCCTAGGAAGGAGTAGCTCGTTCTTGTCGTGGTGACAAGTTTTGCATCGTTTAAGTTTTATGAGTCCGATAGAGGGGTAACTCAACATCGTTTTCATGTTTAAAGAGTTTGAAAAAGAGGCAAAAAAGAAAACTCCAAAGGTCCATTTTGGTAGATAGTCTTTCGAATCCGAAAAGGTAGAAAACAATATTCAAGAGAACCTCTTAGCCATGTTTGACTAAGGTATTCCTTTTTCGTAGCTAATCTATCTCACTCCGGAAAAGGGTTAAACTTATACCGAGTAAACATCTTTTCATATACTTCTACGAGTTTGAAAAGACAAGTGCTCGACAATCTTTTCATATTTTTAGAGTTTGAAAAGAGCTAAAAGAGGACTCCACCTGGAGGAACGAGTGGTATAAAAGGATAGCAATTGGTTTCGGTCATGATGGAACTGCCCAAAACATGTAAAGGTTAAGAGGCTGGCTAATAAGACCACTCATTGCAGATGTTCCCCATGCAAGGGTAAAACAACCAAGTGAAATATTGTTAGGATATTCTGACACATAGGAAATAGTTAAGTACAACTTGGTCTAGTATAGAGTTAGGTAAAGTGTGTTTCTTTACTATATACTTTTGTAACTTACAATCTAACGGTCACTATATGTTCTAGACATGAAGTGATCTGACGGTTCATTCTCTCCTCGGTATTACCGACACTTGAGCTATGGCTTAACACCCGATTGGTCCATGATCTCTATTTAAAGAGCATGGAGGGTCATTTGTAGTGTGACCTTTCATGAGAGAAACTTATGTAAATTTTCTTTCTTTTATTAATAAATTGCCTAAAGTGGCCGCGTTGGCTCAGGTCGTGGACTATTTCCCTCTTTGAGGGTTTTAACCACGTCAAGAATACTGGTTTATTGATCTATGATCTATTTGTGAGCAGTGCCCTTTGGTGTTCTATGTGAAGAACTTACCCTGTAAATTCCTACATGGTATCAGAGCTATTTGAGGGTCGCATTTGTTGGTGATCCAAATCCGAAGCCGGTACAATTGCATCCGATAGTCATTTCCTAGATCTACCGTTTCTAACCGCTTTCGGGCCGAGAGGACTTCTCTATTGTGTTAGTAGCATCTGTTATAATGAGGAAACCCTTTTGTTTGATGTGAAAAGGTTTCTAGTAGCCCTAACTACGTCATTTTTAAGATCTGGAGGTATATAGTCTTTATTTGGAGTTCTAATTATTCATCTTTCTGTTTATTTCAGTTTATTTAGCTCTCTGTTTTTTTATTACCAGATTTATACATTTCATTTTTGTGTATGCTCTTTTCCCTGTGACTCTGTGCGATCTAGGCAAATCAGAAACAGAAAGGAAGCATTTTTCTCATGCGTATGCTCTTTTCCGTCGCGCCATAGTGTGATCTCGGAAAATCAGAAACATTGAGGAAAATATTTTGTTTCTGGCAAAAGCTAACTTCAAGCCATAAGGTTTGATTTTTTTTGTATGTCCGTGTTGGGTTGTGTGGTTTTTTGTTTTGTAGACAAAAGGAGTTTTTTCAACTAAGCACGCACCCCAAAGCTTCAGTGACTAAAAAAAAAAAAAAAACCCCTTCCTCTTTTCCAAAAATTACTAACTTTTAAATTAGCTCACTTGGTCCAAAGTTACTTTATGAGAATAGAGGTCTTGAGTTCAAGTCTTTTTTTTTTTTATTGAATTACTTTTTCAAAAAGCACATGTAACTTACGTTTTAAAGTTACTTTATGTAAAAGCGTTATCACCCATTATAAAAAGTGAGCCACTTCTAATTCTAAAGTCTCTTTATCTTTTATTTAAGTTACAATTTAGTGGGTGGCTCATAAAGTACCATTGTAAAAGTGACTTTTACTTATTTATAAAATTGTGTCACATAAAATCTTTTTTTAAAGTGAGCTAATTATATTAAGTTTGGAAAGGGGGGGGAGGGGGGGTTGCGGGATTTTTTTTAAATATAACACTATCATTCACTTCCGCACATTTACGCATTTCGTCGGCATCTTCAACAACTTTTATTCAAAAAGCCATAACTTCTTCATCCGAACGTTGTTTTCAGAGCTGTTTTTTTTTAATCGGCCTAATCTTTCAAGATCTTTCCATTGGAACACTTAGTTTCAACATCTACAACTTCAGTTTCTGTTAAAATGGAAAGTTCATGCCAATTTATTATTGACAACACCAACTACTTCCAATGGTGGTCCTACATTGTGGATTTACTTAGAAGTAAAGATCTTTACAGAATAGCCTCAGGCTAATAAACTAAACCTAAAGATGAAGATAAGGCAGCCAAATGGGAAAATAGGCAAGATCAAGCACGTGGGTTGATATGGATGTCTATTTTTCCAGACTTAAGATTCCATATCGCAGAACTTGATACCCCTAATGAAGCAATGAACAACTCACAAAAGTTTTTGGAATTGAAAATGAAATTAGATCCCATCAACTCGAAAATGAGTTTCTTACGTTGGACCCAAATAATTTTTCTTCCATTGAAGATTTTTTGTCCAAATTCAAGACCCTTAGACTTCTCTTGGAAGGTATTAAGGTTAAGAAAGAAGATGGTAGCCTTATTTATTCTATTCTTACTAAGTTGGAACCAGCCTACTCTGTGTTTGTTTCCACCTTCCATTCTACTAGAGAAACCTTTATTTCTCAAGGACAAGACTACAAGTCCCCCTCTTTTGATGTCTTTTGTAATTCTTTAATAAGAGAACAAGAAAAACTCTTACATCTTGGTCTTCTTAATCTTGGAAACTCTTCTAAGAAAGCCTTAGCTGCCCGACAACAACCAAATTCAAAGAATCCTAAGAAGCAGTATCCTAAAAAGAATGGTCCTAAACCAAACAAGGGTCCTAAGC
The DNA here is from genome assembly GCA_000404065.3 of Pinus taeda. Classification (NCBI taxonomy): domain Eukaryota; kingdom Viridiplantae; phylum Streptophyta; class Pinopsida; order Pinales; family Pinaceae; genus Pinus; species Pinus taeda. Next base: position 30,565 of record APFE030443241.1, on the reverse strand, counting down.
AATTTCATTCTCAAAATGAAATATCAATTCAACAAAATGATAAGGCAAATAAAAGCAAAGGGAAGAAGATTGATAGACATTGCAACCTTTGTAATCGAGATGGCCACTTAGAATCTAAATGCTTTAAGAAGATGGAAGCCTCGAAAGCAGCAATGAAGAAGCATAACATCCATTTGGAGCACTCTTTAACTTCAGCTTCATCTTCAAGAATTGCACTTTCTGCATGTGGTTTTCAAGCATCTCGGTCTGATTATGCACTAAATGTATCTTCTTCTTCTCATTCTCATAAGTGGATCATTGATTCTGGAGCTTCTTATCACATGGCCAAAAACAAAGCCATTTGATTGTAACACCAAAAATATATATGTTAGTGATGATAGATCTCTTAGTGCCGTAGGGACTGGGACTATTCATCTAGACAATGATCAATTTAATGATGTACTGTGTTTCAACCTTATCCTGCAACCTCCTATCTGTATATTAGATAACTCATTCAGGTGAAGGTAAAATCGTTGAATCATCACGTCGTGATGTTGTAATTAAGGACCTAAGAGATCCTAGACAGATTTTAACTACTGGCATTGCTGATGATTCTACAAGGTTGTATAAGTTTAACAACTTTGGGTCATCAAATCTTCCATCGGTATTTGTTGCTCATAATGATGAAGTGAGCAAACTTTGGCATGAGCGATTTAGTCACTTAAACTATCGCTCCCTTCAAAATCTATGTAAAGAAAATATGGTGACAGGTCTTCCTATGGTGTCTTACAGAGATGGTGTTTGTTCCGGATGTGTATTCGGAAAACATCATTGGGATAGTTTTGAAAAACTTGCCTCTTGGCACACCTCAGCCCCTTTACAGCTTGTGCATAATGATTTATGTGGTCCACTTCCAATTGTTTCATTCTCTGGCTACAAGTATCTCTTAACTTTCATTGATGATTTCTCCAGACACACTTGGGTATACTTCTTAAAAGTCAAGAGTGAAGTATTTAACATGGTACTGACTTTTAAGGCATTTGTTGAGAAACAATATGGACATCGAATTCTTAAGCTAAGATCTGATAATGACAAAGAATATGTTAACAACAAATTCATCAACTTTTGCATTGAGCATGGAATTCAAATGCAACATATTGTTCCATATACTCCACAACAAAATGGTGTAGCTAAAAGGACGAATCACACCTTAAACGAAATGGCTAATTGTATGCTTCAATATAAAGGACTTACTCTTAATTTTTGGGCAGAAGCAATTAACTGTGCAAATTGCATAGTAAATCGCACTCCTACTAAGATTTTAAAGAATATCACTCCAGAAGAAGCATGAAGTTCAATTAAACCAGATGTAAGTTACTTTCGTGTTTTTGGAAGTGAAGCATGGGCCCATATTCCAGATGAGAAACATAAAGCCTTAGAACCTAAGAGAGAAAAAATTATTTTTGTTGGATATTCTGAAAATGTCAAAGGATATAGACTTATTCCAAGTCGAAAAATGTTATCATTATAAGAGATGTAAATTTTGCTGAAAATATATTGGCCTATGAGCCTAGTTCGACGGATGTGCCACCTCTCTCTATCCCTTCTATTTCTGAAAATATTTCTTCTTCAGATGATGACAGCGAGGATGACAATCCTCCCTCACCTTCTCAAGATCCTTCGTCAACTCCTCAACTTCCAAAATGGGTCTGTGTTACTTGGGATGCAGCGGGTGCTCTTGTAGGTGATCCTACAGATCAGCAACGTACACATTCTCAATTCGATAGAGCCTCTTCTTTAATGGCTCAAGCTTCAGCGAATTATGATCCTGACACCTTTGCAGAAGCTTCAGGCCATCCAGATTGGGACGCAACTATGAATGAACAATATCATTCATTATTGGCAAATGATACATGGGATATTGTTCCTCTTCCAAAGGGACGAAATCTTGTTAGATGCAAATGGGTTTACATAACCAAGTTTGGACCAGATGGAAAATAAAATGAACTCTATTTGCTTTGTTCTTTCCCTTGCTGCCTCTTTCAAATGGGAAGTCCATCAGATGGATGTTAAATTTGCCTTCTTGCATGGGGACTTCATGAATAAATCTATATGGAACAACCTCCTGGATTTATAAAAACAAACCCCAGCCTTGTATGTCGACGTAAGAAATCCCTTTATGGTCTCAAGCAAGCCCCTCGGCCTTGGTATGCCAAAATGGATAACTTTCTTTTAGATACTGGCTTTTCTAGGTGTCATTCTGACAATATTGTCTACACCAAGAAAGTGGGTAAGTCTCTTATCACTCTTGTACTTTATGTTGATGATCTTATCCTCACTAGTACTAATCGCAACCTTATAAACCATGTGAAGTCTAGCCTTAAAAAGAAGTTTGAAATGACAGACTTAGGACACTTGCATTATTTTCTTGGTCTTCAAGTCTTGCAAACCAAGGAAGGTATTTTCGTTTCCCAGTCCAAGTATGCATGTGATCTTCTACCCCACTTTCACATGGAAGACTGTAAGCCAACCCCTTCTCCCTTTTAGTCTGGAGCCAAAATTTTAGTCACTTGTACTTCCCCTGAAGTTGATGCTACCTTATACCATCAGCTTGTAGGAAAAATTTTGTATCTAACCCATACCCGTCCTGACCTTTCCTTTGTTGTTGGTCTTATTGCTCAGTTTATGCAAAACCCACATGAAAGTCATTGGAAAGCAGCTAAAAGAATACTTCGTTATGTTTGAGGTACAATTCAATTTGGGATTCATTACAGTACATAAGCATCTCCTCTATTGGTTGGTTTCACTGATTCTGATTGGGCTGGTGACCCTGATGATCGGAAGTCTACTATAGGTTATGTCTTCACTCTTGGTTCTGGACCTACTGCATGGGCTTGCAAGAAACAAAGTGCCATTTTTCTTTCTTCAACAAAAGCAGAGTATCGTTTCGTGGCACCGTAGAAGCTAGTATGGAAGCTTTGTGGCTTTGTCAGATCATGTTAAAGTTTGGCTTTCTACAACAACATTCGACTACACTTTGGTGTGATAATCAAAGTGCCATTCAAAGATCCAGTCCAACATCAGTGCAACAAACACATTGAACTACACATGCACTTCATCAGAAATCTCATTCATGACCATGTTCTTGAAGTGCAATATTGTTCAACCGATGATCAAGTTGCAGACATCTTTACAAAGGCTCTCATAGATGCAAAGTTTACTAAACTTTAATTTATGGTTGGAGTTCAGGAAGTTGTCATTAAGGGGGGATAGGCTATAATGCCTCCTTCATTCTCATATTGTGTCATATTTGTACATCCTTCAATCCTATCCCAAGTTGTTCTTAGGGGGGGATTTTAGGATATTCCAACACATAGGAAATAGTTAAGTATAACTTGGTCTAGTATAGAGTTAGGTAAAGTGTGTTTCTTTACTATGTACTTTTGTAACTTACAATCCAACGATCACTATATGTTCTAGACATTAAATGATCTGGCGGTTCATTCTCTCCTCGGTATTATCGACACTTGATCCGTGGCTTAACACGTAATTGGTCCATGATCTCTACTTAAACAGCATGGAGGGTCATTTGTAGGGTGACCGTTCATGAGAGAAACTTATGTAATTTTTCTTTCTTTTATTAATAAGTTGCCTTAAGTGGTTGTGTTGGCTCAGGTCATGGACTGTTTCCCTCTTTGACGGTTTTAACCACGTCAAGAATACTGGTGTATTGATTTGTGATATGTTTGTGAGCGGTGCCCTTTGGTGTTCTATCTGAGGAACTTACCCTATAAATTCCTACAAATATGATCGGGAAAATATATGGTGACGATGGAATGAAAAAACCAAGGTTCATCTAGCAAAAACAGGCTGATAAAAAATGGCAATCACGGGAGGTAAAGTGGGAATGGTTTCATTTTTACACAAGCTTGAAACAAGGGAAATTATGCTCGAGTATACTTGAAGATGCTTTCATTTTTACACAACCTTGAAACATGTGAAACTCTGCTTGAGTATACTTGAAGATGGTTTCATTTTTTCATGAGCTTGAAACATGGGAAAAAAACTATGCTTGGATTCGAGAGGTAAAGTGGGAATGGTTTCATTTTTACACAATCTTGAAACATGGGAAACCATGCTTGAGTATACTTGAAGATGGTTTCATTTTTTCACAAGCTTGAAACATGGGAAAAAATTATGCTTCGATTTGGTTTCATTTTTACATAAGCTTGAAACATAAACAAACTATGCTTGGAATTTGGTTTCATTTTTACACAAGCTTGGAACAGAGATAAACTATGCTTGAGATGAGTTTGCATGCCCCCAACATAATGACTCGATTCGAGGTACATGCCCCCCAAGCTTCATTTCATTCACCTAAGCAGACTGCTAGTTACTAACAGGTGGATGGAATGAAGGTTCACTTATGAGATCAAGTGAAAGACTCGACTAGGATTTTACGAGATCTAATCAATGACTTGAATTGGAAAGGGGTTTGTTTCATTTTTTAATGAGCTTGACACAGGAAAAGAACCGTGCTCATGACACCTTGTTTCATTGTTTAACGAGTCTGAAACAAGTAAAGGAACTTTGCTCTGACACCTTGTTTCATTTTTTAATAAGGTTGACGTAGTAAAATAGCTATCCTCATGGGGACCTATTTCATTTTTTAACGAGGTTGACATAGTAAAATAACTATCCTCTTTACACCTATTTATTTTTTTAGTGAGGTTGACATAGTAAAAGAACTATCCTCATGACACCTATTTCATTTTTTAACGAGGTTGACATAGTAAAAGAACTATCCTCATGCACCTATTTCATTTTTTTAACGAGGTTGACATAGTAAAAGAACTATCCTCATGGAACCTTCATCACGACCTATGAGAGGTGATGCAGGAGCATCCGAGCACCCTTCATTCAAATCAGAATTCAAAGCTGTGAAAGGGCAAACATGGACAATCATTGTAAACTAGGGCAAATTCTGTTTAAACAGAGCTAAATTGATGGAATTGATAAGTCTTTAGAAGGCTTGATTATCTGCCATGTATGCGTATAGAGAGATTTAGGGGTTTGATTGGGTGATTGTGGGAGAAACTCATGGATCGTAAACGATCCCTCCCTTTGTAATTTCCTATATAAGAGAGTCTGTGTTGTGTGAAATAAAAGGAGAGAGGATACAATGTAGTCGCAAGGTAATTTGTGACTAAGGTCGAGAGGCCTTAGTCTGTAATTGAATCATGTATATAATGGAAATATACATGTTATTGTACACCTACGTGTTATCTGAGTTTTGTGTGTCTGTGTATGGTTTAAGTATTGTTCTTTACTATAAGATGTGAATTATGTGTGTGCGAGTGTAAAGGACAAAGTTCCTATGAACTTCGCCTTAAACAAGTAAAGCAGAGTTAAATGTGTGTGTGTAATGCGAATTCCATCAATCAGCGACTACACGATAACCGTTGGATTAAAGAAGGTCAACGGAGGAGAGTATTCAATCGAAACTAGACTCGATTGAATAAACACAACGGGAACCGTCGGATCAGCCAGATCAATGGATAATAATGGTGGAACAGGAATCCGGGGGAAACATCATAGTCGTCCGATGGAAGAAGATCCATGGTGATCATGCGAAAACTTGTGAGCAAGTTATCTCAGCTAGCGGACCCGAGAAAATCATCCAAAATATTTTAAACTTTAGGGTGATCGGACCATCCGTTTAATGGCAATCGGACGCATATCGCGAAGCACGACCATTAATTCCAAAAACAGACACGATGAGGGTTTATACAATGGGATTAAAACCTCGTTGGGTTCTGGCAATCAAGACCGTCCATTGGTTGATTGATCGAATGGTAAGCGCACACAAACATGTGCGTGGGTTAACATTTCTGGCGGACTTGATATGTTATCAAAGAGGGTTAACTTTTATTTGGGTTTCGGCCTTAAACATTCAAAGAAGGATTGACGATGATTGGTCGTGTTTGATGTGAAGTCCACCTATTAAAAGGCTTCTGATATATATGTACGTAGGCCCATAACCCATAGGTCCACGCACATTATGTAAAGATACAACTTTGCTGCGTAAAAGCGACTTAGCTATCATTAAGAGGTCATAACTTCCAAGAGTTTCTCATCAGATAGGAGAACCACGCTCTGGAAGGGATACATCCAAGGGATATAATGGAAACATCAGGTTCTAATGCCCCCAGTACATGACACACGATATCATTGACGAGATCATCAGTAGATGCTGGCACGAAATAGGTGGCCATGTAATTAACCTGCGGCGGGGGTGATACCACTTGCATACTTACAAGGACCATTTAGGGAAGACAGTTGAGCAGGAGTCAAATTAGGACTAGCGAACGAAAACTGATCAATGGCCACAATCCTTCCTTCATGCGGGAAACATATGACACGAAAGAGAGAAGAGACAAGAGCTCCCATGACATAAATATAGTCATGGCTGAGGAGTACATTAAAATACAAAGGGCCTTGAACAACCATCACATTGAGATAGATGATTTTTCCTCCCAAAGTAATATGCAACTAAGGAAGGATCCCTAACGGTTGACTGGTTCCTCTTTTAAAAGCTAACAGATTCTGGGTAATGGGCACAAGCTGTGGAGAACCTAAAGCTTGCAAAGTAGTTGAAGACAAAATACTAATAGACGCACCTTCATCTATGATTATGCTAGGTATGGGTATATTATATGCTTGTACTTTGATCTGAAAAGGCACATAAGAAGGAAGACAGTATCCTGCCAGTCAACTCCAATCAAAGAAAGTGACTAAACTACTTAGAGAGGGTGCCATCAGAATGGGAAAATTTCCCCCTTGTGTTACAAGAATAGGAGGATCTCCCCCCTGGATCATGGGAATAGGAGGATCGTCCCCTTGTATTGTGGGAACAGGAGGATTTCCCCCCAATTCTTTGGAATCTGAAGAAACCAAAAGAACATGAGTGGTATGAACTTCACTCTCTACAAGATGGATATGATCGATTGAAAGTTGAATCTGGTCAACCATTTTCTCGACCAATGGTTGTTCAAAAATAGACTCATGGGATTCAGCTTCAGAGAGAGTGGTATTTAGTAGAGATGAGTTCTGGTCAATCACTTGATCAACTAGTGGAGGATGAAGGGAAAGCTTTTGATAACCAGTCGGAAGACGAGGTTGAGAAGCGGTAAGGTTATCCAACACATTACATGCTCCATCCATATAAGGACAAAGGTGAATAGGATGATGCCCTTCACATAACCTACAGGGAAATTTGACTTTCCCCTTTTTTCCCATGGGTTTTATTGTCACTAGTTGAAGGTTTATCACCAGCATGATCTCCAGAGGCTTATGACAAAGGTCAATGTGAACCTGTGGACCACACTTCTAATATCTTTGGAATATCAGGACATTCTCGAAGAAGACAGTCACCCTTACAATGCTTGCAAGGGAATTCCACTTTACGGGGTTGATTGGAAGATTTTCCAACATCAGTTTCATCTATACCAATGGTCACTTGGTTGTCACTTTGCTTATTTTTCTTCTTCTTAATATTCCTTTTCTTCTTCTTCTTATCCACCTAATTACTAGCTTGTAGGATTTCACCAGATGAAGAGGAAGAAGAGGAACAAGATCGAACATGCGAAGAAGGCAAAGGGTCAACTATAAGATCAACTGGAGGTGATATGGTTCAGGTGGAGGAGACCCCATTTGAGGAGCGGTTTGGACATTCAGAACCATAGGGGTCGAAAATAACCAAACCGACAAACCAATGGTAAATCCAGGAAGGCACAACGTTTCCATATAGGGAGCAACAACATTTCCGAAAGAAGGAAAAGGACCAGGATTCTCGTCAGAGGGGTTTCCTTAGTTGGAGAACTCGGGAACTGTTGCCATTAGTCTCAACGTAAGATCTACTAAGAAGTATTTCCATAGGAAGGATGCTTTTTCACGGTCAATTAATTGATTTTAGAACTTAACAAAAATAAATAAATAAATAAAGGGGTAACTAGGCATAAAGGTTTGCCAAGCAACTATGAATTATATACACCTTGGCGAACCAAGGACTTAGTGTACGACAACCAATCTCCTCGAATGGTGTGTTCGGTTTATCACGGTATACAAGGCGGCAGACTCGGTTACCTATGGATGGATAGCAACCTATAAGGGTCTCCCAAAATATACACGATGGTACGTGGGAGTGCACTCTATAGTAGTGATGTCTAATGCGTAACTGTTCAATGAGAGCATTCCCATATACTTACCATGCTTGGAGCACCTTCGATATACCCAAAAGTACTGGAGAACGATCCTATACACTTCCGTACGTGGAACATGATTTCACCCCTGGGGTACAATGCTGAAAAATAACGATAGCTCTTACGTTTAATGACGGTGAAACACGTCTCTAGCCTAGACCTCTAAAGGTTTGCGTTAAGTTCCAAATGCTCCTTAGGTTAATTGAGGTAAATTTTAAGTTGATCTTCAATTAAGTTTTGGTTTTAAGGCTCAAAATGATGTCACTTGAACACCTATGATGCAATTATCATGAGAAAAGGATTCTTTCCGTTTCGATGAAAGCTAATCTAGTAAGGGAAGAGATTCAACAATGATGCAACAACGAAGAATGCAACAAACAAAACTTTCCTAACTAGATATTTCACTTTCATTTTCCAAATACAACCACCAAAAGCGAAATGATTTCAAATTTTCTTTGAATGAATGAGAATGCACTCGATGCACTTTTAGCTTTCAATCACTAAACAATATAACCTATGTTCAATGATAAATTTCAAAAAATGACTTTTCAATGCAATGTGATCTAATTCAATTTGCGAAAAGTAAATTATGAGATGAAAACTAAATGAATGCAAAATCAATTTTTTTTTTTTTGTTCTCAAAAGAACTAATAATGCTCAAACAACAACAAATCAATATTTCTTCCAAACATACAAGAAACAATTTTAATTGACTCAAAGAATCAAAGACTCAACCAAAATTAACTTACACCACTTCAAGCAATGGGAGGGACTTTTGCACACCACAAAGGAACTAACACAAATCAAAGAAAATTCAATGCACATAGAGCAGGAGGATGACCTCAGAGATCAGGACACATTAGAATTTTTAGCAGAAACCCTAAAAATTCTCAATTTTAAGGATCAACACTACTTTACATAGCAAAAGTTGTGCTGCCTGGGTGATCAACGCTATTTTTATGGTAAAAACGTGTGTTGTCAGCACTACTTTTATGGTCAAAACCCATGTTGATAGGCTTACAGGGTCTTCAGTGCGACTGTAATGAGAAAAATTAGCGCTGACAACGTGACTGTTTCAGGCAAAAAGCGTGTCGAGCAATAAAGAATTAGGAAAAACAAGTAGATCTTGAGCAAAACCCTAGACTTGATACCCTAAATGGCTACCTACTCAGAGTACAAAATCAAAGGCAATCAAAACCAACGATCATTGAAAGGTGCCAACCTAATCAAAAAGGCCAAATGAAAAAGGAGGGTTGAAAAGGCTATAGGCTCCCTAGTGGAGTCACCAATTTGTTATCTAGGTGATCCCTTCTATGGATAGAAGTGATCCCTCTAGTCCAATGGGTGGATCTATTAATAACTAAAACAAATACATGCAAAACTCTCCTAGTTTAAATCAGAATGACATGAGAGAGGAAAGATGGCCTACCTAAATCCTATGCGGTCGCTTTTCGATGTCGATCTTTGCTTCTGTTGTGAACGAATACTTGTAAGAGAGATCAAACAAAGACAACAAAGGAAAAACGTAACATATGCATTCTGATGTAAATCATATGGCAGATCAAGGAGCATCATACTAAGCAAGTAATCGTTTACACGCTCATAGAAAGTAAACATGCATTGTATTAATAATAAACAAAAGAGGGAAGCATACAACCACTGCCTTGATGTTGGAAGTCTCCTTCGAGATAGGTTTCCAAATCCAAGCCAAGAATTCTCAAGATCTCCTTTCTCCTTCACAAATTGGTAGCAATTAGGCACAATTTGTAGTAGCATGACCAATCTAGTCTGACCAACCATTTGAGGGTGTAAGGGAATGCATTTATAGGGAAGGAGAGGGAGTTAGATATCCACAAAAGGGGGAAGAAGGTCCACATCTTAAGAGGAAGATCCCTAAAGGTAGGATCAAGGAATCAAAATCGGAGAACTCGACCATATCCGTATTCAACAATAACCAGCTCGTCGTTCTCGAGGCTTCTAATAAGAGAAGCTTCTGCTCCATTTTTGGAGAAACTGCCTTAAGAGGATCAATGCGGATTTTCCTATCCAAAGTTGCACTGCCAGCACTAGTCACTAGTTAGACCAAAGGGTACCAACATGGGTTTTCCTGTTAAAAGTAGCGTTGGGCTTGCAAATAAGGTTTTTTGACAAGCTCTTCCAGAATTATTTCAAGGCATTTCTGCTTCTTTTCTTTAGGGATGTTGTGATCAATGTTTTTTTATGGTGAATTCATTAACAACTTTTGTCGCTTTGCAACATTTTGGGAAAAGTTCGACAACTCGGGGTATGAGACAGGGAGTGTGACAAATTACTGTATAACAAGGTTTCATGCTCAAGTTCTTTTATTTTATATGTCAAGCACCCATTGAGTGCTTCTAGGGTTTGTCCTAGCTATAAGAATCATTGTCATATATTAAAGACCCTATGGGCACATTATTAAATTGTAAAAAAAAAAACTATTTTGTCTTTAAAGTGTCAAAATACCTCCAAGATCAAGTCGGCCTAATGAGCTGTCAAGTCAGCCTACATGAAGAGCCACGTCCAACCTTAAAGAAGCTTATATATAAGAGGAACTCATCCTCCATTTGGATCACTCACTCACTCATCTCTTATGTAAAGAAGCAGAAGAAGAAGAAGTCGAAGAAGGAAGTGTGAAGAAGGGGAAGTCGAAGTGTTTATGGGCCTATTCTATTCTTCTGGGAAGATCAAAGTTAGGGTTTCTACGTTACGATCTCTGGTGGTTTGATTTTGGAAGAAGAAGAGAAGGGAAGGCAAGTGAAGGTCTCTTAGGGCATATTAATAGCCCTAGGACTCATGTCAAGGCAAGCGAAGTCAAGAGGAAGGCTATTAGAGGGAGATCGAAGTCTCCTAGAGAAGCAACAACAGTTGTTGGGGAGCAGAATTTCAGATCTACTAGGAGATCGAAGAGATTGTAGCAGGAGGCTGTGGTAGACTTGATCTTGGAGGGTATTTGTTTGAGTTTAGGTCATGGTATTTGTCAATTGAAAGATCTGAAAGATAAAGAAGAGATTTACGAGTTTTCACCTCAAGAGAAGGGGTTTTGGCCCTGGCTTGCAACCTATATATTGTGTCACTGTTCTTATTGTTTTGGTAGTTTTTTGGTGTATTGCACATTGGAATAATAAAGAACAAAGCTAATAAATAAAAGGTAACACAAACAAATATCAAGTTAAGAGAATTAACATATTCATTGCCCTATTGAATTCTCAACATGGTATCAGAGCTTTAGTTCTTTAAGGGCATCATGAAGATCTCCTCTACAATGAAGAAGTTCATCACGAAAATTGCAAGCCATCTCAAGGAATGTATCAAGGAAGCATGGAGGTTCTTATTCTCTTCAAATAAAGCATCAATCAATGAAAGCGATGAAGGTCTCTTCTCGGCTCTCTCTCTTACATTCCAAGACAAAGACATTTGGGTAATTGATAGTGGTTAATCAAGGCACATGACTGATGACTCCAACCAATTGAAGACATTATTTAAAGAAAAATATGCTTACTTTGTGGAACTTGGAGACAAAAAAAGCTATCCAGTGAAGGGCATTGGATCAACTTCCATAAAACTCAAGGATGGAAGCAAGATCCACCTCAACAACATTCTATTTGTTCTAAGTTTGTACAAAAATTTACTTTCTATTTCAAGTTTAGAAGATAAAGGAGATAGAGAAGCCTTCATGATGGAAAAGTAGTTGTTTGGGGAAAGACTCAAGCATATATTAGGCTAAAGTTATTGGCATCTGAGAAGGAAGTCTTTACAGATTGATATCTCCTGTAAACAAAGCCCTAGTTCACACTGAGAGTATTCCATGTGAACTTTGGCATCGAAGATTTGGTCATCTACATTTCAAAATACTTCCAACTTTAAATTCCATAGTATATGGAATACCGAATTTGAAGGAGGATCATGAAGGTCTTTGCAAGGGATGTGAATTGGGCAAGAATACCAAGAGACCATTTGTAAGCAGTGCTTTGCGGTTGAAAGAAATCTTGGATCTCATGCACTCTAATGTGTGTGGCCTTATGACTCCAAAATCACTTGGAGGCCATCTATACTATGTCACATTCATAGATGATCATTTAAGAAAAACTTGGGTTTACTTAATGAAAACCAAGGATGAAGTATTTACAAAATTTCAAGAATTCAAGGCTGAAGTAGAGAACCTTACAGAAAGAAGAATCAAGATACTGAGATCTGATAATGGAGGAGAATATACATCCAAAGAGATTATAGCATTGTGTAAGAAGTCTGGGATTAAGATGGAGTTGATAGTCCCATACAATCTCGAACAAAATGGAGTCGCGGAAAGAAAGAATAGATGCGTTGAGGAAAGTGTAAAAGCAGTGTTACACGATCAAGACCTACCTAAGTTTCTGTGGGGGGAGGCAACAAAGACAACAATATTCATTCAAAATTGATGTCCTCATAGATCTCTAGATAATAAGACTCTGAAATAAGTGTTCACTAGGAAGAAGCCATTTGTGGATCATCTCTGAATCTTTGGGTGTCCTATGTATATTCATATACCAAAGGACAAAAGAAAGAAGTTGGATCCTTCTGGTATTAAGGTAATATTTGCTGGATATAGTAACTCATAAAATTCCTATAGAATCTATATGAAAGATGGACATCACATTGAAGTTAGTCGTGATGTCATACTTGATGAGAGTATAACATTCAAGAAGTCAAAAGAACTTTCCATAGATTCTGATGACGAAGAACTTCTGAGATTTGAAGAGGAAATTGACAAGGAAGGAGAAAGACCACACCATGAAGAAGAAGGGCCAAGTGTACGTGTTCAACCCATGGACATTCTTGAAACAAGGAAAAGACCTAATCGATTGAAATCCACACTACTTGATGTAGAAGGTCATGGGGCAGCACAAGGATCATTTAGAGAAAGTAAGAGACCCAAGAAATATTTTGGGTATGTTGCATACATGACAAAATTAATAGAATTAGAACCATCCACCTTTGAAGAGGTTGTAAAACATCGAGAATGGAAGCATGCCATGAATGAAAGAGTATCAATCTATAATGAAGAATAGATTCTGGGAGATTGTACCTAGGATCGAAGTAAAATCTGTGGTTACTTCCTAGTGGACCTATAAGATCAAGCATGCAACTGATGGAAGTATAGATAAGTATAAAGTAAAATTTGTGGCTAGAGGGTTCTCTCATCTTGAAGGCATTGACTATGAAGAAACATTTGCTCCAACAGTAAGATATACAATGATTCAATCATTAGTCTCTCTCACAACATCAATGGGATGGAACATCCACCAAATGGATGTGGAGACTGTGTTTCTGAATGGCACTATAGATGAAGAAGTCTACATAGAAAAACCCTTGGGGTTCAAAGTCAAAGATAGGAAGGCATATGTTTGCAGATTGGAAAAAGAAATATATGGCCTCAAGCAAGCACCAAGGGCATGGTATGCTAGAATGGATGCATACCTACAGAGAATAGGCTTCACAAAAAGTTCTGCTGACTCGAACCTTTATATTAAGGTTGTAAACAATGAACCTGTAATTATTCTTCTGTATGTAAATGATATTTTCTTGACAGGTGTAGAAGGTTGAATTGAAAAATGTAAGAATCAACTGGCAGCATAATTTGACATGAAGGATCTTGGGGTTATGCATTACTACTTGGGACTAGAAGTTTGGCAAGGACCAAATGAAATCTATTTTGGTGAAGGAAAGTATGTGATCGAGATTCTAAATAAGTTCGACATGATGGACTATAAACCTATGACCACTACGATGATCACAAACTTGAAGAGACTGAGGAGTTTTGAATCAAACCCCATGGATCGTTCCAGGTATAGACAACTTGTTGGCTCATTGATGTACTCGGTGAATACTCGACCAGACATATGTTTTACCATAAATGTACTCAGTCAATTCCAAGTGGAGTCGAAGCATGATCATTAGATAACGGCAAAGCATATTTTGAGATATCTGTAATGAACCATCAACTACTTTCTGAAATATGATAGAAGGTATGATGTCCAATTGATTGGTTATATAGATTCTGACTGGGGAGGCAGTGAACAGGATGGAAGAAGCACTATGGGAGGATGTTTCAGTTTAGGATCCTCCATGGTTTCATAGATGAGCAAAAAGCAAGACACCGTTGCTTTGAGTAGTGCAGAGGCTGAATATGTTGCAACATGTGAAGTAAGCAGAGAAGCAGTATGGTTAAGGAAGTTGTTATCCGACTTGTTTGAAGGACCGATGAACCTTACAATGATACTTTGTGATACCACCAGTTGTATTCATTTTTCTGAGGATCCAATGTTCCATGGAAAGACAAAGCACATCAACGACAAGTATCACTATATTTGAGAGCTAGTACAAAATGGTGTGTTGCAACTACGATATATCTCCACTGATGAACAAGTAGCTAACATATTGACAAAATCACTTCCGAACAAGAAGCTTGTATACTTAAGGGACAAGCTTGGTGTGGTGGATTTGTCCTCCCTAATTGAGAGGGAGATATAGACACTACATTCTTGTCTTCACTTGGGAAGAAAGAATGGAGAATTGGGTAACCATCTGGGATTCGATACTCTTTGAGAATGTGGTACGGAATTCAAGAAAAGAATAGTCATGGACTGGTATTCTTTGAGGATTGACTACCTAAGGTAAGAATAGTCCAATGGGAGGTCATACTCTGCGAACACCCGGGTGGGGTATGTACCTTGGGAGAATGATGATGGTGTCTATACATCATTTCTCTCGCCAACATTGTGCTTTGATCTTGTGGAGAGATAGAGTTGTTAGTCAAGGCCTTGCTATGTGACAATGATAGTTAATATGATGCTAGATAGATTGGTTACTAATCTGACTCTTCTTATGAGATCTCTTCAGATTGAGAATTACCATGTACCTCTTATAAAACCTCCCTAGTTAAGAGGGAGTGTTGAAAAATGTGTAACTAGGTTCGGTCTTCATAAGTATGAAATTTATTCTTGTAAATATAAAATGAAAAATAAATTATTATTATTATTATTATTATTGCAGCATGGGTTTCATGCTCAAGTTCTTTTATTTTATAGGTCAAGCACCCATTGAGTGCTTTCAGGTTTTTTCCTAGGTATAAGAGTCATTGTCATATATTGAAGACCCTATGGGCACATTGTAAATTGTAAAGACAAAATTATTTTGTCTTTAAAGTGTCAAAATACCTCCAAGATCAAGTCATCCTAATGAGCTGTCAAGTCGGCCTACATGAAGAGCCACGTCCAACCTTAAAGAAGCCTATATATAGGAGGAACTCGTCTTCCATTTAGATCACTCACTCACTCATCTCTTATGCAAAGAAGTAAAATAAGAAGAAGTCAGAGAAGGAAGTGTGAAGAAGAGGAAGTCGAAGAAATCGAAGCGTGTATGGGCCTATTCTATTCTTTTGGGAAGATCGAAGTTAGGGTTTCTGCATTGGGATCTCTTGTGGTTTGATTTTGGAAGTAGAAGAGAAGGGAAGGAAAGTGAAGGTCTCTTAGCGAATCTTACTAGTCCTAGGACTCAAGTCAAGGAAAGAAAAGTCAAGAGGAAGGCTATTAGAGGGAGATCAAAGTCTCCTAGAGAAGCAACAACAACTGCAGCATCTGTTGGGGAGAAGAATTTTGGATCTACTGGGAGGTCGAAGAGATTGTAGCAGGAGGCCATGGTAGACTTTATATTGGAGGGTATTTATCTGAGTCTAGGTCATTGTATTTGTCAATTGAAATATATGAAAGATAAAGAAGAGATTTACAGGTTTTCCCCTCAAGAGGAGGGGTTTTGGCCCTAGCTTGCAACCTATATACTGTGTCACCGTTCTTACTGTTTTGGTAGTTGTTTGATGTATTGCACATTGGAATAATAAAGAACAAAGCTAATAAATAGAAGGTAACACAAGCAATTATCAAGTTAAGAGAATTAACATATTCATTGCCCTATTGAATTCTCAGCAGTTTGAGGATCAACCCAAACTTATTGAAAACCTTTGGGATTTTGACCTTCTTGGGATCCATTTATTTGTTTCCTTCACTTTCATTGTACCTCGTTATTAAAAGTATTTTTGTAGTTATTTATATGAGAGGAAGGGAGTTAGTTCTGAATACTCTTCAATCTTTAAAAATTTGTAAGAAGGAGTCATGGATCAAACAAATAAGCACTCCTTCAATTTCATACCTTGCTTTTAAAACTTAAACTTTTCCAATTATACATCAAGAAAATGCTTCGATATGTTGGCAAAACATTATACACAACACCCTTATACACAAGTTTCACTTAAAATTGTATTTGGGCTTACATTCAAATTGATGCTTATAGCTTGGAGTTGAGCCCTTACACAAACAACTAAATTTTGCAAAAGATTTGTGTTGTTAAAACAAACAAGCCATAGGCTCACCATTTTATGGATGAATTGTCCAAAGTTGTTATGACCAAATTACCCAACTGCATAACTAACTTAAATACCACAATGCCACTCCCATGAGATGCAAAATAATGAATGTAAATATTAATATGCCACTTGTTAATTTTACCACTTAATACAATTATGTTCTCGTTTACTTAGGGTGGAATAGATTTTGCAGCAACAATACCTTAGATCATATGTGTAGCAAACAAAGGCAAACTTGCAAAGGACTCACATGTGTAGCAAACAGAGGCACACTTGTTAAGAACACACTTACTTCCTTCCACTTGGGTGAGTAGCAAGAGAGATGAGGACACTATAGAGACATGGTGCACTTGCAAGGGTGATCCTCGTAAGGGTAGTTTGTTTTATGAAGCATATTTATCAATTATGTTTTGCCAAAGTTATTCTCTTCCATGATGGGCGTGAAGCTTGCCCAGATGGGTGCTTTAATGCTAAAGTAGTGGAGTGCTTTAAAGTTGGTGGTTACACTTGATATTGGGCACATTGCTTTATGAGCATGGCACATTTATGATGGTTGTTATATCCTAGTGGCTAAATAAATTAGTGGAGTAATTCCTCTCATTAATGAACAATAGTGGGGCACATTTATGAAATGGTTCATCCTCTCTCATAATGGGGAATTTGTTGAGGTTGACATGGTTAAGTCTAATGCACCACTTAGAAATCTTAAATTACTTATAGTAATTTTCCCATTCTTCTTCATTTATAAAAGGAGGGAAGGGTGCATTAGCTTGGTACTACATGCTAGATAGGGAGTTGATATTGTGTTGTTGTAAGAGCAAGTATTTGCAATGAGTGCGTTAGTTGTTTTTGTAATTTCTTTTTCTAATGAAGAATCTGATATCTTATTAGAGACTATGCTAGTTGTTGTAAATTTCCAAATTGTAACTTATTTAGAATAGTTCTTAGTTATATGTTGTCTTGAATGATCTTATAGAATGCAATATATGTAGTCATGAATTTAGTACATATTGTTTTCGTAAAACTTGTAGATTTAAACTCATACATTTGGTATCATCTATTTGGAAATTGTAACATATAAGTATAAAAACATGTGAATTCGTTATCCCTTGCTTTTGAGCATTCTGATTAATACAAAGATATTTTATTTATTTATTTATAAAAATTTTCATGTATGCCTAATTTTAATAAGAACTGGAAGTGATCTCTATAGCATTGTGGTGCAAGATATTGCTTTGTGCAGTGTGGTCTTGGATGGAGAAGCCATGATGGTGTGATCCTCTAGTGTGTGGATTATGAGGAGTCCAAAGATATTGCGTAGGTTTTAAATTTAGGAGTGTGTGAGGGGTTTTTTCAACTAGGACCACTAGGCACAAAGTCATGTGTGCTTGATATCACTTACATGCACTTTCCATAGACATACATACTTTCATCCAACCCTGCCAATTTTGTCAGAGATGATGGGAGACAAAAACTCCCATCGTTTCCCTTGGATCCAATTATAGTAGAGGCCCCTTTCCAGTAGTGGGCGTTGGAATTTATTGGGCAGATTTCATAGGTTTCTAGTGGTGGTCATACTTGGATTTTAGTGGCCATAAACTATTTCACTAGGTGGGTGGAGGTAATTCCACTCAAGAGTTCCTCCTCTATTATTATTGTCAAGTTTGTATAGTATAACATCATTACTAGGTTTGTTGTACCAAGCAAGATAACCATAGATAATGCTAGTGTATTTAGGTTAGTGGAGTTAGTATCCTTTTGTTCTTGGCATAACATCACTTTGGTTCATGTAACCAATTTTTATCCTAAGGGGAACAAATTAGCATAGTCAAGCAACAAGAACCTAATTTGACTTATCAAGAAGATCATTGGTGATAAAAAACAAGCTTGGGACACTTGTCTAAAATATTCACTTTGTGATGACATGATTACAAAGAAGTTCACAACTAGAAAGAGCTAGTCTACAGGT
This sequence comes from Pinus taeda, assembly GCA_000404065.3. NCBI lineage: Eukaryota > Viridiplantae > Streptophyta > Pinopsida > Pinales > Pinaceae > Pinus > Pinus taeda. Next base: position 11,940 of record APFE030443241.1, on the reverse strand, counting down.
TGGATGTGGTTTTGCTGATGAATTTGAGATTATTAGTATATAAACTCTTCAAACACTTCACCTCCAACCAAGAGGCTCTATAGTTCTATATTAAGAGATTGTTTCGGCTAGAGGAGGATCAATAGATAACATACACCCAATTCACAAAATATCAAACTCAAGTTAAGAGGGTGTTTGACCGAAAAGCAAAAGGGAAGGTGCTTTGGATTGGAGATGTAGTGCTACTATGGGACAAAAGAAATGAGAAACTAGAAGATCACAGTAAGTTGGATAGTTTATGGTTAGGCCCATATGACATTGATTCAAATATGGGTCCTAACATCTTTTATTTGCCCAATTTGGATGGTGATTATGAAGGGTTGCACATTAATGGACAATATTTGAAATAATATTTCTAGTAGCAAAAAGAAAAAAATAACATTGAGGCAAAATTTAAGATTTTGGGTAGTAGTTTTATTGATGACTTTTGCAATGTAATTTTTAGATGTTTGCATATTGATTTTTTCATTTTAGGACAACAAATAGGGTCTTTCATTTGCGTATTTTCCCTTTACTTTAGCCACTATTTGGTCCTAGCTAATAATGTGTTGATTTTTTCCTATTTATAGGTCTTGTGTCATTGTGTAATAAAAGCCTCTTATGAGTTTGGGTTGTCTTTGTGTTCTATGTCATCTATTCACCTAATCTTTTCTTTAGCTTATGCTTAGGTTGAGCCTTGATGGGGATTGTTCATTGCTTATCATTGTGTAACGTGTCCGATAGGTGGTATTACTAGAGAGATAATAGGATGAGTCTCGAGTCATGTTGTTGTCGTGTCTCTCCAACCTGCATTGAGTCATTCTCACATGGTGCTTCTCTCTCTTTATCTAGCACTAGGGACATGGTGCCATATTTTTCATACTTCTTAGTCATCACTTTTCACTAGGGGAAATGAACTTTTTATCACCTTTCTTTTCGCAGATTACTCCTCATTAACTCTGACACATCATTTGGGGGGGGGGGGGGGTGATCTAGAAGTAGAGGACCTTAGTGGTCATTAACCTCATTGGAAATAACTTTTCATCTAAGAAGGTTAATTAGAATTGGGCCTTTATTAGATGATATTGGCTAATTTTTAAACTCCAACATGTCTTTCATAGTTGGCAAGTTGTGCCTATGTTGTAAGAAACATTAGCTCATTAGTGGGTCCCTGCATGCTTGGAAGGTGTTTTTGTCATTGACATTTAACCAAGTGGTTTCCTCCCATATATCAACTTCATGTACATGTCATGTGGTGGAAATTTATGGTCTTGGATGGGCATGTGTGCATATCAGACCTACTTTCAACCAATTTGATCCATAATGAACAAGGGGGTCAAATTTTCTCAACACTAAAAGTGCTCTGAATCACCCAAAACTAGTGCCAAATCGTATATCTCATTGTTCTGATTCCAACGACACTTGAATCGTCTCAATATGACATTGTATGCGAAAGTTATCACGTTTTGAAGTTTTTGGAAAATAACAAAAAAGTCGACTTGCAAGGTTGACTGGGCTGCTAATTGGGTAGGTCATACAATGATGTCATGCTGACATCAGAAGGTGTCTGCGCAAGGTACGATGCATAGGTGGACCAATCTGGGCTCGATAAGTGGGAGCGTTGTACAAGGTTAGGTGTTGAGTGTTTGGCATTGGGTGTTTGAAATGGCCTAATGATGAGGTGTCATGTGGCCCAATGAGAAGGCACCATGTGGCCCTCTGTTATTGGCCAAAAGTTTATAACGAGCTGACAGGCCTCGACGAGAGTCGACCCCATGACCTCCAACTAGCCAACGCATCATTTAACTATTATATCACAACTGTGCCACTTAACATACTATGGACGCCATTTATATTTAATTACGTGTGATCTTGGTGGTTGGGGGAGGGGGCGAGGCACGTGGCCCGAACCCTTGGTTATACGATGTAGCATACGCCCACTGGCAGATTTGAGAAGGACGGGCGGGAAACCCTACCCCCAGGTTTAATGGGCGCCCATACAACCAGAGTGGAGGTGTAGGCGGAGGGGTTGGGTGGTTAAGCCCTGGCCCCGATCACATTTATTTTTCCAAAACCGACGACATTGAGGCAGAGGGCTTGGAGGTCGGGGCAGGTGTGTGGCCCAGCCCTGGGCCATATGGCACCCAATACAACCACTGGAAAGTACTACCGAGGAGGGATCGACATGTGGCGTTCGACCCCGAGCCACATGACCAACATGCGACCAACATAGTGGCTGAAAATTCGACGCTTAAGGGTTATTGGCACATTTAAGTAGGGGAAATTTGCACCATTTGTAGTGAAATTAGTGTTGGTCCTAGGTGAAATTGTCGCCTAGTGGTCTGCCAAAAGGAGTGATTCATTGCTCAGTTAGATGGTTGGGCCATTTTGTAGGACATATACTAGGGAAATAGAGAAATAGGCCTAAATTGTCATTCTTTAGCCTTTTTGAACCCAAGAAGAGCCTACACAAGGGTTTTTGGGTGTTTTGAACCAGACGTCAACATCAAATTTATGAATTGAGCAACTTATGTTGGAATTTTTTCATAATCAAGTCATTTAGTGTTGCAGACAATGCCTGTTTTGAGGTCATTTGGAGATATTTTTGAGCATGGAAAGAACCTAGACAGGGGTTTTCCAACATTCTAGATGCATATGAAACAATTGTTTCTTCATTAGAGTAGTATTTTTTAAATCTATTCTCAGTTTGTTTATGAAGAAAGACCATTTCAACACTTCATAGTGAAGAAGTTGTTTTTGTGCTTGTTAATCTTAGATTGAGTACAAGGACCTATTGTGGGAGAGTCCTTTTTCCTTTGACATCATCATTGTTTGCTAAAGGGAGTCATCTTGTGAGTGAGAGTTCTTTGAAGGAGGGTGTTTCTTTGCACGAGAAACAATGGAACTCTAGAAAGAGATTTACCCTATGATTCAAAGATTTGTATGTACTCATATTGCTGCTAAGATCAATAAAGTGGGCTAGCCATTGGAGCAAGGCCCGAAAATGTAGTCCACAACGGGTGAACTCCGTTATCACATGGGTGTTCATTTCTATCATGTTGTGTTTCACATGATTCTGTTTCTTCTTTAAGTTCATTGAAAACTAACTATTCACCTTTGAATAAGTTAGAATCTAATTGAATGTTTAAAGACCCATATTTATATAACTTGCAAAGTGTCAGAGGACGATCGAGGTTTTGATTTTTAGATCACGTGGTATCATAGCAAGATCTAACTAGATTGCAAGCATGGGTGAAATTTTGCAACATGCAAGACTCTTAGAACTAGAAGAGATGAATTCTTCTCTCCAAGTGGAGAACATGGAATTAAGAAGATTGCTCAAGGATGCAGAGGAAGAAAAGAAGAATTTGTGTTGGATGTTGCTGAATGTCATTGAAGAAAAAATTTGGGAACATTCAACTTCCAAAGCTCCCCCCAAGGCTCAACACATTTGTGGTCATGGAATGACTTATGAGTGTACACTTTGTCAAATGAAGAACACTGCTTATATGTTAAATCACAAGAGTGGTTTCCTTGAGTTTGCATTTGCCACTTCATCTACAAAAGAGAAGAAGGAGGAGATGGATAAGCTCCGGGAAGAGGGCCAAGAGTCTCAAGCAGAAAAGGAGGTAAAATATACTTCTTTTTCAATTCATTCTCTTAATATTGATCATGTTTCTTTTGCATCATTTGAGAAACATATCAAGGGCATTGGTATGAAATTGTTGACCAAAATGGGGTACAAAGGTAAGGGTCTTGGACTTTATAGTCATGGAATTGTTAATCCTATTAAAGTGAGAACACAACCTCAGCTTGAATGATTAGGCTATGTTTAAGATGAAGTTGGAGAATGCTCCAAAGATGCAAAGTCAAAGAATTCTTCAAGTGTGAAATTTGTGAAGAAATAACTCTTGCAAGCTAAAGGAGGATCATGTCATGATGATGATGTTGATGGAAAAACATCTCCAAAGGGTGGTGATTGCTTCAAAGGAAGAACCAAGTCAATTTATCCTCGTCAATCAAGCTCTCCTTGACAGGCACATAATCAAAAGGACCATCATAAAAGGTATAAATGTCATGATTATTCAAAGACTTTCTATGACTATAAACAACATGATGATTTGAATAGAATGTTGCGGAATGTGTTTCCTTTCAGTTTTTGTCAGGCACCTAACCATTGTGTAGCCAAGTGCCAAAAAAGGAAAGCATTAGTCAAGAAGATGAATATGTCGATTCGAAGTGAAACCAAGAAGGAAAATACTCTTCCAAGTCCAAAGACATTTTTACCAAAAAATGCTCCCGAAAACTTTTGTACTCATTGCAACATAAGAGGACATTGGATCAAAAAGTGTTGGAAGTTGCATCCACATCTTCATCCAAAGAAGGACAAACCGGTCATGAAATCACCTAGGGCAGAAAAATTAGATGAAAGTGGTAGGCACGATGTACCCATCTCTGAAGCAACTCCGGAAGAAAGAGAAATGCGGAAAGAAAACTCCCTAGCCTGGTTGGGTAAGAAATGGTTGGACTATTTGTCTAATTAAATACTAAATTTCTTTTGTATTTCACATGTTGCATGTCCCCATAGTTGGGTATTTTGTAAGAGTGATGTTGTGAATAGAGTCACTTATATGAAACATTATTTTCTTTGGCACATTATGCTATTTTGGTTGTTTCTTAAGTCAATTTATGAGAATTTGAGAGTCAAATTCATGACGTATTAAAAAAAAAAGGCATTTCCTTCATGAATATTGTGATAAGCATCCTAGATTTTGGGATTAGAATTTGCATTTCATCTAACATGTCTACAATCATGTTAAGCACTCATCTACGCAAGTATTTTCAGTTGAAGCTTGTTTGGGTTATTTGCCAAAGTCTCTTTTGTATTTTAGCTTTGGTAAAGATTTTGCAGTAGATGGACATAATGATGTGGACAAAGCCAAGCATTTCATTGCACAAATGCAGCCAATGCATCAAGGAGTGCAAGAGTAGTTTGAGGAAAGCAAAGGCAAGTACAAAGCAAGGTAGGTCAAGCGTCGGTTTGATCATGATTTCCAAGTGGAAGATCAAGTTTGGATGTATATTAGTAAGGAAATACTTCAAGATGAAGATTTTATGAGCCGCCAAGGAAAGATGATTATGAAGAGAATGTTCAGATTCCATCCATTGCGGATTTTTCTCCTGAATATTTCGAAGAATTACAAGTCATAACTCTTGATTGGAGGATAAGGACTTCACATAGAGGCAATGTGGAGTACCTTCGAATAGGGCTCATGTTGAAAATTTGCAACAAGAAATGTTTAAAATAACATCTAGAAATTTAAATTTAATTTGTCCTTGAATTAAATTGAAATTCTATTCTCATAGCAACTTATAACAATTAATTAAGTTAAATTGACTTAATTGACTTAGGAAATTCTAGTTGGAAGTCTATCTAGAGTCATGTAGAGTGATCCCTAAATTTTAGGGGCCTAGGTTGAGTTCTTTTGAGTTGTAATTAGATAACTCAGTCTAGTTGAGTTATAGTGAGTTAAACTAGTTCTAATTGTTGGAGGAACTAGTAGAGGTCTAGTAGTGGAGTAGTGCACCAGTGCATCCTCAATGCCACACCAGTTAAATGAAGATTCACCCATAAATAACTCATGCATGTCAGTTCAGAGAAAGACCCAGTGGAGATTAGAGTTCAGGGACATTGTACTATCAATTGTATAATTTTCTAAGTTGTACAGATGGTGCATGCAATCAGTTGAGGGCCTATGGATGGATTGCACAGTTATGGAGAGAGAATTTCCAAATTAAATATGGGCTAATTCTCTCAGGAATTGCGCAAGGAAGTAGGGGCTTGACAGGTAGCAAAATTGGTTAGGTGTTGGCTTGAGCAGGATTGTGAGGTAGAGAGTTAGATTGTATTAGTGCATGAATTGTTTAGGACGAACAAGCATTGTATTTTCATCTCAGATATTCTGGTTAATGCAATATAGATAGTCGGGGTTTTTAGCAATTGCTTTCCAAAGTGAAATATTGTGTTATGTGCGATTGATATTCTTCCTTTTTTGCTTATTGTTTCCATTAATCAATTTTGGTTTCCACTGAAGAGTAGAGTAGATTATGGTCTTGTGTTTTAGCAAATCACATAAGCTATTGAATCTACAAGTAAAAATATACAGCCCAAAGGCACAAATCCAAACAAGGCAAAGTGGATTGAGATCGGGAAAGTAAAGAATTTGTACTCTTACTTAGATGAGTAAAAACAGGCTTTTGGTGGTCCAAAAGCTTCCTAGTGAGGAGGAATGATCCAAAATGAACAAGGGGGTCAAATTTGCTCAAAAATCAGTGATTGGAGTGACCCAAAACCAGTGCCAAATCATATATCTCTTCGTTTTGATTCCAAAGATGCTTGAATAGTCTCAATCTAACACTGTATGTGAAAGTTATCACATTATGAAGTTTTTGGCAAACAAATAAAAAGTCGACCTGCAGGGTTGACTGGGTTGCTTACTAGGCAGGTCGTACAATGACATCGTGATGGTGACTGTGCAAGGTATGGTGGATAGGTGGACCAATCTGGGCTCGACGAGTGGCAGCGTCATACGAGGTTAGGTGTTGATATTTCATTAGTTGTTGGGTATTTCAGGTGGCCCAATGATGAGGCGCGACGTGGCCTAATGAGAAGGCGCCACCTGGCCCTCTATTATTAGCCAAAATTTTATAATGGGCTGACAAATCTTGGCAGGGGTCGACATCACGACCTCTGACTAGCCAGCGCATCGTTTAACCATTATACCACAATTGTGTCACTTAATATACTATGGGCGCCATTTATATTTAATTACATGTGATTTCGATGGTTTGGGGGGGGGCATGTGGCCCCATCCCCTTGTTTAATGATGTAACATATGCTCGAAGGTGGAGTAGAGAGGGGTGGATGGAAGCCCTAGTCCCAGGTTTCATGGCCAACCATACAACCGAAGTGAAGGCATAGGTGGAGGGGCCAAGCAGTTAAACCTCGACCCCGGTCACATTTATTTTTCCTGGAACCAACGACGTTGAGGCAGAGGTATCAGAGGCTGGGCGGGCACGTGGCCAAACCCCTGGCCATATGGAACCTAATACGTGTTGGAAATACTGAGGGGGGGTGAATCAATATTCCTTTTCAATTGTTACTTTTAACAGTTAGATAACTTATAATTAGATCACAAAATGAACAATAAGAATAAATACTCTAATTAATCTCAATAAATCAAGTACAATATTTGTGTAGGGCTCCAACCCTAGATAAGACACCAATCTTCAACCTCCCAAGCTCCAAACTGTATTTTTCCAAGCACCGACTTGGACTTCCCAAGGCTCCAAGCTTGTTACTTTGAGGCACCAACCTCTAGGGCTCCAACCCTATCTCTGGTACAGGCACCAACCTAGTCTCTTGAGGACTCCTATCCTCTAGGGCTCCAACCTTATCTTCCAAGGCACCAGCCTTGTCTCTTTGAGGCTCCAACCTCTAGCTTTACTTCATCAAGATATGTTTGGTTATACTTCGCGACTCACAATGTTTTCTTCAACAAGCCCTATCAATCTCCAAAGATGCCTTCACTTAGTCTCCACGTCACATCATCAATGAAAACCTTGTTCTTCACATGAAGGTGTCACCACTACTCTTCATGTTACCCAAACAAAAATTCTTCAAGGTCAACTCATGATGGCTTCAATGCATCATGGTATTCAATGATCTCTACAAATCTTCACTATGCTGCTTCACAAAGTTCTCCAACTCTTCCCTATTATGTTCTCAAGAGAAGACTTCCACAAACTCTATTTGTCCAATCCAAATAAATCAACACTTCGACCATGACAACTATGACAACTTCGACCACGGCAGTTTCAACCATGGCAACTATGGCAGCTTCGACCATGACAACTACGGCAGCTTCGACCACGACAACTATGATAGCTTCGACTACGGTAACTACGACAGCTTTGACCACATAAACTACGACAACTTCGACTATGGAAACTATGGTAGCTTTGGCTACGAGAACTACGACAGCTTCAACCAAGATTTTATGCCAAACATAATTATCCTTTTTTTTTCGTCCTAAACAATAGCCTCCTCATTCTCCTTGACCATCTATCTTCTCTTATACTTCATATCTCTAAATTCTTGCGTGAATTGCTTATCAAAATGAAGTGTTTAGACGTCTATTTATAGAGATTTCGCTTCTAACTGAAGGGACACGTCTATTTGAAGTGAGGTCGACTTGTATGACTAAGTGTAGGTCGGATCACTGCTAGGAATAATTTCATTAACTTAAAAATTCAATATCTCACAAACTATTGGGAGTTTCGGGGCAAATAAAGGCTTGTTAGAAAGAGGAAAAATCCTCTTTAAGATGGTCTAGGATTCATTTTGAAAGGATGCCTCCAAGGTGTCCAAAATAATTTTTCTTTTTGACTGTCCTTAAATTTTATGCATACAAACTTTGGGACAACATGAGGAATGTTTGGGACAACGTGGTGTCTTCATTCTTTGGCTTATTCATTATTATCAATGTGATCATAGGATCATAGAGTCATTATGTAGGAGTGAAACATCCATGTAGCATGACACATAACCAATGTCATCATATACTAGTGCAGTCATAGTCCAACATCATTAGGAGAACTCCAAAATAATCTTCCAACCATCAAATGATCTCCAACCATGTTATCAAGACTTGATCAAGTGCCATCATCAATTGTGGTCATTCATCAATATTATGACATCATCAAATGTAGTCCTCCATATGTCATCAAGGGCTTATAAATACATGGCACTTGGCACTTCTTAAGACTTCTTCATTAGTGGCTTGACATATTAATTGATGACATTCTTATAAAACAAGAGTTATGACATCACCATCTAGAACCAGGCATCTATCCTGTCAGGCCAGGCAGTAACTCCATTAGGCAGAAAAAATGATTCATTTATTCCATCAGGTATGTTATTGTTATATAAAAATGGGTGTGACTGTTAAGTTCATCTCCTGATGACTGTTCACATTCCTAATTTAATTATTTACATGAATTCACCCAATTGTGAGGATTAGGTGTCAACATTCCCCCCTTAATCTGAAGGGATGTTGGTGAGTCCAAGCATCGTTCTGAATCTTTCAAGCTTTTCCCTTCCAAGCGCTTTGGTGAAGATGTCTGCAATTTCCTCATTTGTGGAACAATGACGGAGATGGATTGTTTTGGCCTCAACATGATGTCAGATTAGATGATATTTAGTATTGATGTGCTTTGTACGATCATGG
>APFE030443236.1:0-29050 GCA_000404065.3 Pinus taeda | reverse complement strand
TATATATACATATTATATTATTGATAAAATCGCCTTCCATTTTTCCTATATACCATGGAGATTCGCCCATTTATTATAGTTATAAATTTAGGGGGGGTTCTTAAAATTTTCCCTGACCTCTATTATGGGGGTAACTAGTTTACTTCTTACCTCCCTCAGGCTAAGGGCATACCATATGGCTCACCACTTTAGACAAATCCACCTCCACCACAAGGGAACTATTATCCAATTGCACTCATGTACCCTTCGGAAAACTAGTTGATGGCTAGACCTTCTAGTCCTTTAGGTCAACATAGTTTTCCTTAGTCAGATTCCATGCCACCTAATCCACTGTCATTTTTGGCTACCATCCATATCCCACATCCGTACAAGTTAACTAATGACCCCATCAACCACAACTTGTTGTGGCCTCCGAAACCACATAAAATTTCTACCGACATTTCAATGTTTGAAGGAAATCAGGGAGATGACGCGATGACACATGTCACTACATACCATCTTTGGTGTGTTTCCAATTCCATGATTGATGAAAATATCTAGCTTAGGCTCTTCCCTCGTACCTTGAATGGTAACGTTGTTGGAGCATAGTTGGATCTATGCCATGAAAGCCATTGTCTCGTCTGTCTTTTGACTTATCTGTTTTCCTCACCAAGGGAAAATTGTGACAGTGGACCAACTGTATTTTGCACCCTTAACTTTGAACTGCTTATTTCTAGCAACATCCCTTCAGTGGGTGGTACTCTTGAATATTTCGTTGGTATTGGTACTAGTATTTTGAAAAATTCCTCTCTTCCAAGATGTTTCCCTCTACTACCACTTGAGGTTCCTATGGTCATTTCTATGGTCTCTGTTGTACCTAATGGATCCATGGATCATGCCCCTTACAACCATCACATGAAAACTAAGTTTTCCAGCAGCCCCATAGGGCCATCACAAGAAAACTAAGTTGTCCAGTAGCCTCTTAGGGCCATCACATGAAAAATAAGTTCTTAGAAACAAGAAAAAAGCTATTGGTAATAAAGATCAATGACACCAAACCATAAAACCCTAATAAAATTAACTATTTCTATTCTTTTTGTTGTTAAAATGATATCTAGCAAGTTCATTTTAGCAACTACCAAGTGTCATTGATATACGTATCAACAATCTAATTACTCCCATCACTTTGTTCGTATCTTATGAACGACCTATATAGTTCCTTTGTGTATTTATGTATTGTCATTTCTTTTTGCTTCATGTTTTGAAACTTTCTAGATAGATTCAACAAATAGTATACATGCAGACTTGTATTAAATAATAGCCATGAGAACTTAATATGTAACAAATTTCATAAACATAAATATAACATGAGAACATAAATGCATTTCATACCAACGAATAGTAAAAGCTACAAGGTTTTGGTTTTAACCTATTTAGGACACAAAAAAGTGATGTAAATAAGGCCAAAATTGAGGCAACTCTAGGGATTAAACTTTCCTATAAGTTTGTCAATGTTTGACTCAACAAATCAGCTCTCAAATATGTTTTATTTCTGGTTTTATTTCCATTTGAGGAAACCACCGATAATACATTTTGAATCAAGGTGTTTCATCCTAATAATAATATTTCCTCATGTTTTTTGGAGCTTTGAATTGAACGTTCATACCTTTCTTCCTTGCTCTTTGTTTTATAATAAACCAATATTATTATGGAATTTTACTTACTTTTTCATTTATTTATGTGTGAAAACAGATGGAATTGTCTTACAAAATTGCTACTGGTGAAGAGAATTTTATTATTGGCATGGTCAAGTGTCGAGAAGGTTGTACATTCACTGAAATCCATGATGAAATTGTGGATGATGAAATCATTGGATATCCTTTTTATTTTATCCATGATGGAATAAGTTTAAATCCAAAGCAAGAGAAAAAAAATGGAAAGTTTATACAACACTTTTAGGCACCAAGAGGAAACTAGGTACATTTGATGTGGAAACAAAGTGTTCAAATGTAGTGGAAAGATACCAATCTTTAAAAACATTGAAATGAATGTGGAGGGACCTATACATAAAAAACCAAGAGTTGAAAATATGTCTTTGTCAGTGGAACAAGCCATAGTTGTTGATCCTAGTGTATTGGAATGTTGGGAAAAAAATGTTAAAAGTTTAATGGAAGGGTTTGTCAATGAGAAAATTACTCTCAAAGTATATTAAGAAAAGGGAGAATATAAAATAAAGATCCATTGTGAAATTTGTGGCATTGATTATGGAACAAGTGATGTATCCTTGGCAGTGTGAACAACGTGCAACTTCAAAAACCATCATATGAAAATAGAGGCCCATCAACAATTCCTTTCAATGCCAAGTGGTAGTGAAATTCTTCCATGTAATGAAGTACAATAGACAATGATGGTTGGAGATCAATTTCATATTGATCAAGCAATCAAACTCTAGATGATTTTAACAAGACACAAGAGCCTAATTTGTTCAAGGTGGTGGAGGCAACACTTACATACTATAAGGACATGAAAAAAGTGAGAGTGGAATGTGCACCATGCAATAAATGGTTTTTTTAGTGCCGACAAGTTGTAATATTGTCACTTCTCTAAATGAACACATGAAATCAAAGAAGCACACTACTACTACTACAAATGAGGGTTCACATGAGGATATTGGGTTGAGGAGTGGCATAGTTGGGAAGCAAGAAGCCTACCAATGATAAGTCCCAACAAAGTTTGACTAGGTACTTGGTCTCATTATCACAATCCGTATTACATAAGGGTTCTACAAGTGCAAACTCTTCTACTTCAGGTGTGTTAATTAACAACTTAGACTAAACTTGAATATGAATTTGTATATTATTTTATTTATCTTACTTCAAATTTTTTTTTATTGTGTTGTCATGTTATTATAGCTCAATTATCTCCCTTGTTACGATAATGCTTGGGGTATTGGTATCCTTATATTGATAGAAATGGGGAGAGATTGGAAACAAAGGTCCTAATGGATGATCAAAGGGGTGGAAAATTATGGGCCATAGAGAAGCATACCAAGATCATGCTTTGTTTTTTTTTCTACGTTAAGACTAACCTAAGTACCCACAGGGATTTGAACCGGTGACCTATCGCAAGGAGTGCATTAACAGCGCATCCATTCACCGTCAATCCAAAGCCCCATGGGAAGATCATGCTTTGTTATGAGGGTATTGAATGTTGTATTGATGGTACATATAGGCATATTCATTGCAAGGGGGCTTCTGAAACAGGGATCCCATTTGATTCATTAACATGCAAATTTTGTAAGTTGGTTCCAGAATGTGATGACTTCAGGATGCGATTATATCATGAATCAATGTGCACCAATAAAAGAAGTGAACAAGATACAGGGAAAGGTAGAATACTGGACTATTTGACTCTAAAAGAACTGAAGAATGCTACAGGGGTTACAAATGCTAACCATAGATAAAAAAAGTGAGATCTTTGGTGGGAGAGGACAAAGGTTGATACACTCTCTATTAGATTGAGATCCCTAAAGGAAAAGTTGTTTGAATTGACAGAAAGGAAGGATGTCTTCAGGTTTTGCAAGGATGTGTGTGAGGCACACAAGCAAGGAAAATTACAAGGTAGAGATGCAGTTCGGGAATTTTTCAAGGATATCTTTCATAACTTGATGCATGTAAAAGCAAGGAGAAGGTATAGTACATCTACGAAATCCCTTTATGAGATGATCAAGTTATTGGGAGGTCCTAGATTACACAACTTTATTAGCTTGAATCTAGATGGTCCTCCAATAGTTACGACTTTAAGGAAAGTTAGAAAGTCATTATCATATATCCCAGGGGAGCACGGACACATTTTTGAGGTAGTCGGAAAAGTTTATGGTTCTTACAAAGCCAAGCATGGTATAGATGGACTAATTCCTATATTTCTTGCTGAAGATGAAACAATTGAGAAAAAATATGTTAGGTGGGTAGAAAAAAGAAATACACTGTTGGGGTTTTATGATATGAAAGAAGAACATTACCAATCACATTTCTTGGTGAGATTTCGTGAGGGGGCTATAGGATATGAGATTATAAAATATTCTTTTAAGAACAATGTTATTAGCCATTATGCACGTGTTATTATTGCAAACCTTTTACATGAAAATCTTCCTCGTTTGGTTGTGGTTGTTCATCCAACATGGAATAGGGTCAACGCAAATTTTGTTTATCGGCAATGGGAAAATACAGAATCGATATGGAAGAAACATGTGGAAAATAATTTGGGACCTATTGTTGGTCATTCCTCGAATGGGGATTGTAAAACAAGACAACTTATGTTGAAGGATTATTCTTCAACATCAGGTCTTCGATATCAAATTCCTTGGGAAGGATGGAGGCTAACCAGGTTGTGCAATGGTTGCAATCTAACAGGATTGCATGACCAAGATTACATCCACAACAACAAAGAGCTAGTGAATCCTTTGTTTAGCGGTCAAAGAGAATTGGTTTTAGGAAATGATTACATAAGTTTTGGTCATGTCAGAATGGTTTATCACACTTTTAAAGTGGATGATCACAAGCTTAAGGGTGAAGATATAGAGAGGATAGATCGACAAAATTGGGGATCCGCACAACACATTGCTTCAAGGCATGTTTAGATGTGTTTGAAAGAGTTGAGAAGTACACCAAGTGGAAAGCTATTGAGGACACTAGCTACAGAGACTTATCTAATGATTCTTGCTGACTACATTAACATCTTTATGTCTCATAGTTTGAGTCTTTGGGAAAGGGTGTGAAATGCTTCACGAGTTCATAATTTCTTCACATTATGGTTATGTTGGGTATAGAAACAATCACATACTAATGTCAACATAAATTTCATCAATAGACGGGCATATCAAGATGTGAAAATTTCTTGCCATCTTGCAGTTTTGTTGATGAGATTGTTTCGAGATCATTACTCTAAATTTCCATGTGTTTTGCACCTGACTATATCAGATGTATGTGAGAACTTCTTTAGTAAATTTGGTGGGATGGTTGGAGTGGAGAGGGACTATGATTTCACTTACTTTCTTCATGTTGTTGGAACCCTTAATAGAGTTGTTGAAGAAGAATCCCCAAGGGCTTCATTTTAATAAATCTCATAAGAAACAAGAAAGCATTTGGAATAGATTGCACCAAGAAACAATACAAAACATTGACATATTGTCGCAATATGATTAAATATCCACATACACTAAAATTTTAGAAGCCCTTAAGATTGGATTGAAGGATGCACACAATATTTTATCAACTCTTGGAATGCAACCAGAAAATTACACTCAATCTTCTTGGTGGGTTAAACCATTGACAGAGGATCAAAATTATCCGACATTCCAAATTATGGATGAAGTAGTTGATGATTCTCCATTGAGTTGTTCCAACTCTATATTCCAATATTCATCATCATTGGTACACAATGAAAGTGAATTCCAAATAATGGAAAGTGAGTGGAGACGTGAGTTGGATGAAATTTTAGATTCCATTGATGAAAATGTAAGAAAAAGGATAAATCCAGTGGTGGATCTTCATGGTAAGGATATGGTTAAAGCATGTTTGGTTAGTTAGTTGAATGCAAATCCGACATTATCCAAAGATAGGTTGACGAAAGTGAGAAATGGGGTCTACTTTAGGTAATATGGGAAGGCTCCATGAAAGGGTGTTTCAATTGTCTTTGGAATTGGATTAGATTGTGGGGTGTTGTTTGAAAGCAACTCATTCCCCCCACTAAACTTACTGCAAGAAAAGGTGTTCCTCAAAGTACAAAACAAGGTGTTTCTTGTGGAACATGATACATTGGAAGGGTTAAAAGAATAAGGAAGAAGGATGGTAATAGGGTATTTGATTACCATAATGACATTGACCTTTTGGATAGATTAGAAAGAATGAAGCTTCAATTATGTTGGTATAGTAGAATAAAGGGGCAACGCATGTATAAGTATGATTTGATAGGGCATGATTTTGTACAAGTTGAATCTGTTATAGAAATCACAAACTTATCATCCAATGCTAGGAATGATACATACAAATTAGAAGAAAGTGATTACAAAGTTTTTTTTTTCAAATTTTCTATAAAATTTGAACGAGACAAATTTTCAAAACATTCTTCTTTCTCTTTCCTTATGTATTTCCATATGTTGGATGATTTATAAAGAATTATTGGTTGTATTTTGTTGATTTGTTTGTACGAATCTAATGTTAATTTTGTACTTTTTGGTTTCAAGTCTAGTGAATAGTTCAAATGGTGAATGTTTAGGATAACTCAACCTTTTTCTTCTACCTACTTTTTGGTGTAAGTTTCTTTCACTAGCCATTCATATTTTTGTAGTTGTGTTTCATTCAAACATTAATTTGGTATTTCCTCCATAAAAACAATAGAATTGCATACCTATATAACTATATATACCCCTTACCTCAACACATATATACAATTTGGAGATAAGGGTACCCCTTACCTAAACACATATATACAATTTGGAGATAAGAGTACCCCTTACCTCAACACTTGTGTTGGATGCCTTCCACTGCGGTTCCTCTGAAGTTGGTACATTTAATCATGAAAAGAAAGAAGAGGTGGTTCCTTTTTCATGAATATGTTTTGCGGTTAAGTATGTGGTTATTCTCACTAATGTTAACGTTTTCCTTGAATTTTTAGATTAATGGTTCACTTGCTAGAAATGATATCAAGGATCTGATGGCACGAGCTTTAGTCACGATGTTTTCTGCTCACTCAAGTCAATAGTTTTACACTAGAGCAATGTCTAACACATGAAGAGAATTTTATTTTGTATGTTTATGTGGTAGTTGGCTTTCATGTTTTTTAAATTGGACATATAAATCAGAGTCTATAGTTCAAATGTGCCATCAGAGTCTTTTTGGAAGTATTTATATTTTGGCCATACACATGGGGTCTATTGTTGGGATGGGGTCCCCCAGGTCATTTTGGGGTTAATAAACCCAAATTTTGTATATAATTTTGTAAAGATGTAAAGTCTATGCGATTTATGGTCATGGAGCGCTTAGATGAATAAGAGTCAAAGGGCCTTAGCCCCTTGTTTTAAGTAAAGTTTTGATTCGGTTTTGAGATTCACCCATGGTTCGTGGACCATGGCATTGTATGAAAAAGTTTATAAATAGTTGAGTCTTAGCGAAAGGGAGACGTAACTAGATGGAACGAAGATAGAGAATTGGGTTGATTAAAGAGTCTTGGGTAGGATCTAAGGTAGGAAGGCTCTGCTTCTTGCACTTAGATAGAGAAAGAAAGGCTCCATAGCGAAGTGTGCGGAGGCCTAGGTAGAGTTCGCAGCTAAGTGTGCGGACCCCTGTGTTATCCTCTACAATTTCCTAGGCTGAGGAGGAGATCAAAAGAGGTAACCTCGAACCACTTTCAGCTTAATAGCTAGCACTATTGAGCTAAAAAGGGATCTGTCGAAGTATTTGTTAATGAATATCTTTAAAGAACAAAGTTTTTAGGCTAGATATGCATGTTTGTTTGTGTATTTGTGGATTTAAGAATTTAGGGTTTGCTAGACTAGGGTTTAGAGAAAGTGATTAGGTCTAGGCATTAGGAATGCAAAAATAAGTATAGAAAGGAGCTAGGTATCAGTAGCCTATGGAGTATTTGAAATGTTGTCAATGTAGCATAGATTAGAGAGTTTTGAAGAGACTAATGAGCATATATAAGTATGGATTCATTAGCTTTAGAAGAATAAACACAACTATGAATCCCACATAAACAGAGCTTGAAATCAAGAATCTTGTCTATATAACTGTAGGGAAAGTCATAAAAAGAAGACAAAGCATGAGAAAAAAAAGTATTTATCCATTAGAAACTAATATAAATGGTAAACAAACACCATAGACTCACTGAACTAGAGTTCCTGAAAAATAGCTGCAACTACTCATGTATTAGTTGAAAAGATCATAACATACAAGCCTCCTCCACAATAGTCCAACCATTCTCTCTCAAAGAGAAATGACACATATAGACTCAATTATACCACTTCCCCACCTTCAGGAGTCAAATTCCTAGGTGGTGGAACTGATTCCAAGATTCTCTCAACCAACAGGTGAGAGTGAGAAGGTTAAACACAAACACTTCTTGGAGACTTTGTTTTGGATTTTGCTTCCTTAATGAGGCTTATTAAACATAAAAAACAACCTATCATGTCCATTTACTAATTCTTACATTATCTAAACTTGAAACAAGTTCAATTACATCAAGAGTTTTGACTTTGACCAAGTCAAACTGAAAACTAGGAAATTTACATAGTGAAATTTAAAATAAAAACACAGGGAATTGTAGAAGAACAACACCAAATGAAAGAACGGTCAACTAGATCTTCAAGTCTAGTTTCCAGAACACCTTGAGTTTTTGAAAATTACTCAAGGGAACGCCTTAAAAAATCCAATCTCCCAAGGTCGCTCTGGAAGCACAATGCTTGTCAAAAAGAGGTCTAGAACGTTGATTTTTGACCACTTTTTCCCTTTTTTCTCAAAATTTAAGCTCCCTATGGAAAATATGAAGAAATGGGTTTTTAGAGTATACAAGGGGTTTCCAAAAATGCAAGACATTCATGATTTGTGTGCCTGAGAAAAAATCATAGCGACAAGGCGCTGCACTTCAGTGGCTGGCCAAATTTCTGCGTAAGGCACTAAAATATCCAAAAAACCAAAAATGCTCATAATTTCTTCAAAATTGGTCAAGATATGTAACATGAGGTATATTAAGCCCTCGTGGATGCTTCATCAAGCATCTCCAAGTTACCTTTATCATTTTGGTCTTTTAGGGCTTCTTTGAGCTTGTTTTCAAGTTGTTTGACCTTGACATTGCAAATCATATTCTGGGCTTGGTAGTGATGTGCCATGTGACTTAGTAGCTGATTGTCTCTATTGGCCTTGTTTAGAAGCTTCTCAAAGTGGTCATTGACCTTGTCTAACCATTACTCTCTATCTTGATTGACTTCTAAGACAATTTTGTCTTCTAACTCTAGTTCCTCTTCAAGTAGGATGTGTTTTTCCTCCTCTTTTACTGCCTTCTTAAGCCCTTTGGTTCTTGGCCCCTTTCTCTTACCTTGTACTTTAGTTCCTTTAGGCTCATTGATCTCCATGATTGCTTTTCCCTTGCCTACTTTCTACAATAGTTTAGCTTGCTCCTTTTCCATGATTAGTTGTTTTGCCTTTAGTTGATTGTTTTCTTGTTCTAGGAATGAAATGATAAACCTCACTCTTGCCATGTTGACTGTAATTTTCTTGATCTGATAGTGTTTGTCTCTGATAATATGTTACATGTTTGAGGTCTCATTTTCTGCTTCTAAGTCAACTGACTCAAACTCATGCTCAACCAAATCTTTATCCTGCACTAGTTGACCCTGTTTTGCTGATGTAGAAGGCTTGGTCCCTTTCTCACCATGAGAAGAAAACAAAAGACTTTTTCCTCTTTTGTACATCCTAGTCACCTCATGTTTAGGATATTTAGGAATTTCCACTGATTTGCTTGAGGACCCAATCTCCATTTGTTGTGTTGGCATGCTAGAATGTTGAACTGACACATTGGATTCATGCCTTTTCAAAGATGTCTCCAAGAAAGATTCCCATGTCATGTTGTTCTCTGCAAGTTGATGAAGAACTACAGTCTTGATCATACTATGACAAAAGAGACTAGGATAATGTTCTTTTTTCTTCACTTGTACCTTCTTTGACATCTTGGAAAGGCTCCTGCATAGGTCGTTGCACATGTTTAGAGGTTTCTGAGCTATAAAGTGCATTAGAAGCTGGATGTGATAGGCATATAGTTTGGATAACCTTCCTTCACATGTGAATAATTTCATGACAAATTTCATCAATGGAGCATACTTCTCCAACAGGTACCTGAAAGGTATGATATGAGTATGGGTTTCCCTGTATGGTGTTTTCAAGAAAGATCTATAATGTACAAGATCTAGGCTCATCCCCTTAAACCAGTATTCATCGTGATTTGGTATCCCTGTAGAAAGTGAAATAGAAGCCACTGAAAATGTGAACTCAACACCAGCAATAATGGCACTTTCTCCTTTCAAATGAGTAGAAACCCAATCTGTCAACTATTCATGTAAACCTACTTCACACACCCTTTAGAAAAAATCTAGGCAATTCACATCTTCAAAGCACTGTTTGATGAAAGGTGATGTATTGATCTCATTGCAGTTAGCTGGTTCATATTTGAGAATTTTTCCTCCCTTATCGTGTTTCTTCCTTTCTGGTGAAGAATCTCGTTCCATGATGATAGAAACCCTAGTAGCAGGAAAATGAGAAAAAACAGTGAGGGATGAGTGAAAAATGAAATGATGGGTAGGTGAAGTGGAAAAAATGGCAAGGGGAATTCTAGGAGGTGGATATGGACTATGAACAACTTATGAAAATGAAAGGAGGTGAAATGAAGGAATGGTGTATTTGTGAAAAATGAAAAACATGGTTTCTAGGAAAACTCTCTGAATTCCATAGGAATGAGCTAGGGTTTCATTTTTGGTGAAGTAATTTAGTGATTTGTAGTTGGTTTAGTGGTTCATGATGTATATTAAACATGTGTAGAGCTATAGGATGAGGTTTTACATGTTTAAACTTATGAAAACTGGATTGGCCATCATCAACCCTAACATCATTTCATGACAAATTCACTAAAATCCCTAAATGAAGAAATCTTAAGCTTTGAGTCCATCTTGAAAAATAAAAAGGTAAGTGAGGTGATGTAGTTACTTGTAGATGAGTCTAGGTTAGCAAGAAAAAAATTTGCAAGCTTTAAATTTTGATTTGGGTAAGTTTTGGGCAATTTGAGCTGCTCTGGCACAAGCGCAACACAGTCTCTGGAAGTGCAGCACCAAAGCGTAGCGCAGTGTCCAGAAATGCAATGCCAGCCTCAGAAGTGCATTGTAGTCTCTGGAAGCACAACATCTTGAGTTTTTTGCTAATTTTGCCTAAAAACCCGAGTTTTTCTCACCAATGGAAGGGAGAGCTCGATGCATAAAGAGGAGTAAGAGGAAAATAAAATGAGTTTGGGGCTTTGTGGGTTTATATAGGCAAGTTAATTTTCCCTTTGAAAAGAAATGGGGCCCACAAACCTTTTGAAAAACTAATTTTTCACCTTTAAAACTGAGTCACCTTGGAAAACTGAAACCTGGCTATATTTTCACTTTTTGAACACTGGAACTTCTTCTCCTAGAGCCTTTGAAACTGAAATCATGATGAACTTATGAAAACTCAACAAGTTAATGTCAAAGAGCTGCTTGTCATGCTTTATTTAATGTTGGATTTACACATGATAATGGTGGACCTTGAAACCCTAATGACCTAATGAAAAACCTAAAACTGAATGGAAATATGATGATGACTGATATAAGGAAAAACTTGCTTTTATTATGAGACCTTCATTTGAATGAGATAGGTGACTAGCATATGTGACTTTCCCAAAAGACTAAAATCATTCCTAGACCAACTAACCAGTGACCAAAGTTTACTCTGTAAACCTAGTGACATGGTAAAATTTGACCTTGAGACCCTTGACAAACTTGGTAAAATAATATTTGATGATGCAACCATATGGCCGCCAACACCAAAAATAGCCTTATCTCTAGGGACACATGCTTGGGAAACCTCTCCCAACTCTAGCCTTTATTCCATTTTTTTCGCTGCTATCAGACTTCTTTCTAACCATTACTTAAAACCCACTCTAGAAACTAAATTTAAAAGTAAACCTTACAGACCTTTCAAACTTAGCACTTTCAACTAACACCTCTGCCCTTAACCTTTTCATATGACCGCTTTACAAGGTCTAATGCTCCTTCGCATGGGCTTTTCGCAATCCTTCATCAATATGATAATCAACCACTACCTACGCGATTGCTTATCGCATCGAAAATCCACATCGCATCGTAAATCCATATCGCATCACAAAACACCCATCACGATTTCAGCGACATTAAGGTTCATTGTATTTCGTTGATCGCTAAATCGCAAAACACCGGGTCATCACGATATCACCAATAAATGGGTCATCACAATTTTGGCTGATCGCAATCTCGGATTGCAATTTCGGCTAATCGCAATCTTACTCCCTTTGCCAATATGTGATAAAGACTCAAACTAAATAGCGATCCGCGATGAAGGGTTTAGGCTCAATGCGAAATGGGATCTTTGAAGGTAATGTGCAGCGCTTCAACTAATAACCCCATTTATGTATAGAGCCCATCCACCATGAATAACACAATGTCCTACGAAAAATCACAGCACCAAGAGGAAAAGCCCACTTCCTTTGAGAAAACACAACACTTCACTAAAACTTCATGCTTTCTCTGGACTTCTCTAGATTCTTGTCAATCCTAGGCTTTTGGGCTCGATTTGCAAATTTATTTACAAGGCTTTTTTTTTTTTTTGAATCTAACTGTTTCGATATCACCCATCTGATTCTTCTTTAAGAATTGTGATCAAGTGAAATGCCCACTGTACAAACAAGAAACTAAAAAATAGAACTATTTAACACAGGCCTTCAACATCACAATCTTAACTAATCCTGGGTGAAAAAAAAACGTGAACTTCACACAGATAACTAAGTACACAATCATTTATGTAATTAAAAGAATATGTAAATAAAATAGAGTTTTTCCAGTGGCCCTTGCTGGCCCGATTTACATTACATTTTCCTCACTCTTGCTCTCTGCTCCCTCTCTTCCTCTCTTGAACCCTCCTCCAGAAAAGAAAGGGAAATACATATATATCCTATCTAACAATCTCCTTCCACAAATGAAATAATTTAATATATATGTAGATATCAAATCCTATCCTTACTGAATAATCTAAACTACTTGGCTTGATCTCCACGTAGCGAGGATCAACTTGCCACTTATTCCCTTTTCTGTTCATAATTTGGCAACAAATAACTACTTACATAATTTGCAATGAATAAAAATTAAGTAACCAAATTTTCCTCCAAATCCTCATTAGCCACAACATGTGAACACACCATCACATTGCTGGCTAGGTCTAGATGCTCTTGCATTAGACTCCCAGGGATGAAAAATCTTAAAACCCGATTCATCAATTTTGCCACTATAAAACCTGTATCTTTCAGCTCTACAGTATTTGCCCATGTAAATACTGGATGCTTCCCTTCTAGGATGCTTCACCCACTTGATCAAATATCTCAAATTATTTCTTGTCTTTTTCATGTACCTTACTTCTCTTCACTTATCATCACAATTCATTGTTGGTTTAAGCTCACCAGGCTTCCACACCTTATTTTGCATTTTACCATTACATTCACCTATACCATTCTTTTCAACCAATCTTCCTTTCTTCTTTTGTCCTCTATATATTCTATTGGAATGTTGTTGTATGAGTCTCCACAACTCATCAATTTCTTTGTCCAATTCACTTCTCAGATGATGAATACTATTCTCTTGCAACTAGATGTGTTCTTGCATAAGAACATCATAATCCATGTGCCAATATTTTCCCATATACATTTCTAAGACGTAAAAATTCTTTCTCCATTGATGCCTTGCAATAATTCCAGTTCCTTCTTCTGGTTTCTCATTCATGGCTTCATCACTTCTTACTTCAATTCCTGGTATACCTGTAATTCAACAAATTTCTTGAAAACTAAGAATTATTCCTGTTTGCTCAGGTACTTGGGATACCTCTTCTTCTAGTAAGCTAATTTCTGTAACCTTAATGATTATGGCATCATATTCGTATACTTCTGAAATGTCACTTTCATCTTCTTCTTCATCAATGACTCCCTGTTGTACAATAGTATTCCTGCTACTATCATCTCTTGAACCCATCTCTAATTCAACAACTCATACTGTGAATTCAACATCATTCCATCTTTATGAGACATTTTGATCTCATCCCTCCTTACTTCGATTTGATCTTCAGAATCAATTCCTTGTTACAAATTCACTTCACATTTCCTTGTTCCTACATATAAATCTTCACCAAAATCAATCAATTCATTAAGCACAAATTCTTTACCTTCTTTTCTTCATATGCCAACATTTTTGACAACTTCGTTTCCACACTTGTCATCCATGACAACTTCTTCATTCTCATTCAGTTTTGGTTTTACAGTCTAAACACTTATTCTTTGGTTTTATAGCCTCTTCTCCCAAAGACTTAACTCATGTCACAAATTCGCCATCTCACTTGGAATTTATCCCAAAAGCTCTGCACAGTCTTTACTAACTTCATAGTCTACAACAACTATCAGCAGTCCTTCTTTACTCTGGTTGTCTTCAAGGTCAACACCCTTCAATAATTGTTTACCATCTACAAAGTCTTCTACATCAACCTTCAGTAGCTACTCTCCTTTGGCTTCAGTCCTCAATAGTTGTCCAATATATGGATAATTCACTACAACCATGTTTAATAGTTTCCCTTCTTTAGTGTATCCTGCATTTACACACAAAATATTAGTTTCAAAACTATGAGACACCAAGGTCTCCTCAAATAATTTCATCATTAATTCTTCCGGTTGACTTTCACTTCATGAATACACCATAAGATTCTCTATTAGTTTTGTATTAGCTTCATTAGTTTTCCTACGAAAACTCTTTGTTCCATATTCATATGAATGGATCTCCTCCTTTTCAAACATTTCTTTGATCTCAATAATTCCTTTGTCATCCTACTTTTGACTTATCCTTTGGATGTCATCTGACTAGACATCTTCCTTCACTTGACTCTAACTTTTCCCTCTATTCATCATATGACTATAAATAGTCATCTTCCTTCCTGATTCCATGATAATGTCACAAGAATGTCTTCCATATCTTTGATCTAAACTACCTACATGACCACAACCAGTCATATTTTCACCTATTGATATGACAGTTTCCAATAATTGCCTGTTTTTCCCCAAGTTTACATGACCTGCAAGCACACAACAGTTATTAGCTTTAAAAATATAAGACCTTTCGCCCTCTTTTGATGCTTCAAGCACCAATCTCCCATCATAGACCTTATGGATTTCAGCGAATCCTCTTTGTTGTGACTCCATTTCTTTGAGTCTCTCCTTCTCTAACAAATCAATATGAATTTGTTCAAGTTCTCTAAACTCATTTATCAGCTTTCCATTCCACTTATGTTGCAACAGCTTCCACTTGACCTGTTTCTTCGTTCTCCATCTATATCTTTGGTCTTCATTTGTCTTTATTTGTAGCCACTTTGTTAATATATCTACTTCTTCTCTCATTACTTCTAGACTAATCTCACGCTCTTCATTCTGCTACCAATTGCTATACTCCCGCAATCTAATGCCTTCCTCAAATTTACTCTCATGTTGCTGATCATCTCTTTTAAATTGCTGGTTTCTTCCATATTCATCCTACTAAATTAATACTTATGTTTCCTTCCTATCTCTAAGGACATAGCTTTCTTGCTGCTCCTGATCTTTCATCTCATCTTCAAATAATCTCTGCTCAATTTCTCTGATTTCAACATCGTATTTATTAATGTTGTCTTCCGTATCTACAACCACATTATTAATTGAAGAGTCAAAACATTTACTTAGCTCTATAAATGTCAAAGACATTTCATCCTTATCATGCATGGTAACCGCAATCTCTTCTTTATCAAGTTCTGAAAACTTTGTTTCTACTTTAGGTTCCTTGAGCAATCTTTCCAAGAACTCTATTTCCATGTGAAATCTTCCCAACATTTCATCACAACCTTCATTCTCAGCTTCATTCTTTTTCTAGAAATCCTCCTAAGTTATCCTGTTTTCTGTACCACCACATTGCAAAATTCTTTCATCAATTTCATTAAAAAAATTCATTTGTTTACCTCCTTGGAATACCACTACGGCATTTTCATTATGCTTCTGGTCCATAACAACTTCAACTAATTGTCTTACACCAAACAGAAATTCATCTATGAATTCTTTCTTCTGCAATAAATCAGCACCTTCCTCCTCTAAAAGGCATTCTCCATCATACTTCACCTCAAGAGCTTTATTCATCTTTATGACAGTTTCACCAGACTATCCATCATCTTCTACACATCCTGCAAACACACACAAACTATGAGATTTAAAAACACAAGGCTTCATAGCCTCATCTGCTTCCCTTGTCAACATATCTTTGAATTGTTCTGAACTATTCCAATAGTCCATGAGATCTTCAGCTGATCTCCCACTATCCTCTTCACCCAAAATTTCACCTTGTTCTAGTCCACAAATGGAAACTTCCATTTCTAAATCTGGTTCTCTGAGGTTTTTCATCAACCACTTCGCTTGTCTCTGTCGTAGCCTTCTCTGTAACTTAGGCCACTTCATTGGTTTTTTCTTCAAGACCCAACCTTGTCTTTGGTTTTCCACTAGCAGCATTGTTAACACATCGAGTTCTTGTTTTATGACAACCATCTCCTTGTCAAGCTCCGCTTGACTCATCCATTTCCTGCGGATTGTTTTAGCTGTTGGCATTATGATGCATGTGTTGTACTTGATGGCAACCCACTTGTAGTAGAACAACTCACTTGTATATGATAACTAGATGAATCTATAGAAGATATATTAGATGTGACAGAATGCATGGCAGTTGTGTTTATAGATGTGACAGAATGCATGGCAGTTGTGTTTATAGATGTGACAAAATGCAGGGCAACTCATAGGAATCAGTTTAGAAGTAATCTACAATGGCAACTCTCTCAGATGACAGTTCACAGTGCAACAGGTTAACAACAAAGAATTACATATCAGACTACAAAGAATGAAGAAAGAGAGGTATACGCAGGTTCACCTTGACCAAGTTGTGTATACACGCAAGTTCACTAAACACAAGTAGCGTATACGTACACACGCACTTTCACAAAAGGCAAAGCATGTATATGTTGGAAAACTAAGTTTTTGGTCCAAGGTATTTGGTCTGAGGTATTGACCCTAGGTATTTGGTCCAAGGTATTAGTTGTAAGTGGTTTTGATTCATGGTATTGAGAAAGGCCTAAAACTATATAAGGAGGAGAAGATCATTAGGCCAAAGCGTGCAAGTATTGAATATCTAATGAAGTGTGAGATCTGGTAAGCAGGTTATCAACTTATGGTGCTTTGTTTGATCTAAACCAAAGATGAACCTTAGCGGTTGATGAAGGATAAGATCTAACGATGGATCGAGATCTTAAGGCTTGAAATGAATTATCATTATGTGGTTTGATCATGTATAGTCTAGATCTGAATACTGACGCATGTGTTGTTCTGTAAATGTTATGATCTGGGTATGACTGAAGTCTGGAATGGCTGCAAAATTACGAATTAATATTTGCAGACATATATGCTGGTTGGCTTTGATAAAAGCGCGTATACACACTAGTTCAACACATCTAAGTAGCGTATACATTATGTAATATGATATTTGAAGTTACAGTTGGATCTGGCTGTTGTTGCATAATTTTGGTTTCTACTCTATGTTTTGGTGACTGTAGTTTGATGACAGTATACTGAATGTTCAGATTGATTGATTGTGATTTGCTTCAGTGACGATGGCCTTTCAGTGATTCAGTTGTGGGTGATTCAGAGATTTATGATTGAGTTTCAATGATTGGTTAATGCAGATGTATTTGATGGTTGTAGTGTAGTGGTGATTGATTTTGAGCTTGAATGTTAATAATGGGTCCAATATGAAAATTAGATGAAACGAGGCCTTCATGTGTATTGTTGTGTACTAGGAGCATCCACTCTGAAAATTTATGAAGCGTGGTCCCTGCAGGAAGTGAGAAGGTTGTAGCTTTTTCTAGGTCGGCACCTACATACTAGTAAACATATAGGCTAGTACAAGAGCTAGGGGGTTGTAGCTCCCTTCCAGTAGAAGCTGGAGAACGAGAGAAGGTAGCAACCTTCTGCAAGTAGAAGCATGCGTACTGGTATGAGTCTGCACCAGTACAATGTTGTAAACAGATTTTCTTATTATTAAAAGAAGACAGAGATGACAGCAGTAGGTGGTTTTCAACCACATTGGGTTTCCACCTTAAATCTTGGTGTTCATGTGTGTTCCTTATGTGTGATGGTTCATTCTGTTATTAACTGCACATGGTTACTGTTTAATGTTTAATAAAGTATTGATGCACATATTAAAGATCAACATATGATGAATTAATTGAATCATAAGTTTGCTGGATATACGTTGGTTTCCTTAAACATAGTTGCGTGTAGATGCGGGTTACCTTCATTGAAGTAGCGTATATAAATTTGAGTATGAAAAGAAAAATATTATTGACTTGACTAATACGAATTCACCCCCCCTCTCAGTATTATTTCCAACAATTGGTATAAGAGCAGGTCCTTTGGTAGAAGCTTGATTGCTTGAAGGAGATTCGTAGAACAATGGGAAAGAAGCTAAAGAAGAAAGCGCCTCAGAAGAAGAAGACATTTCAAAGGAACTATGATGGTGGGAGAGTCGATTGGGGATTATGTGGAAGCAACTCTTCAGATTCAGAATCACGTCAGAATGAATATGAACAAACAAAAGAACTATCAGGTATGAATTTGTTATCCTCTGGTGATACATTTCTCTGTCCATTTGAAGATGATGAAAGTGATAGTGAAACAACTGAATTTTCACTTATGGGTGAGAGAGAAAGATATCAAATAGAGGTAGAATTTAAAAGGCTCATAAACAAAATTAGAGATCAACAAGATTTATTGGACAAAAGGGAGTGTGCCTTCAAAGAAGAAGCTACCAAACTAAAATCTCAACTAGAGGAAGGAAACAAGGAAAAGGAAGATCAATGTCAAAATCTATAGGATGAAGTGACATCATTAAGAAATGAAGTAAATAAAAGGAGCACAACAATCAAGAAACTCAAAGATAGATCCAGTTACTATGAAAGTCTTGAAGCTAAGATCCTCTCTCTAAAACAAGATCTTGAAAAATCAAATAAGCAGAATGAAGAACTACTCCAAGCTCTTGAAGAACAAGAAAATGAAGTTCTTGAATTAAGGCAATAGATGGAAGAAGGAAGAAAAGCTGAAGAAATCATGAAGAAATAGTATGTTGAAAAGGAAGAGAAATATCAAGTTGAGGTAAATATCCTAAAAGGTAAATTAGAAGAAAAGGATAAGCTTTTATGATTTCAAGATAGTACTAAGATTTTGGATGATATTCTCAGTAGTCAAAGGTCTCCTGCCATCAAAAATGGTCTTGGTTTTCATGAATCTATTGAAGGTGAATCTAGCTCACAAAGTGAGGCAAGGAACTCTAATGCAAAATTTGAAATTCTCAACAAGGAGATGAGAGGTCATTCCCATCAACAACCAAGGAAAGAAATTCTTCAAAGAAAATATTTTACTCCTAACTATGGAAGTGATAGTCAGTTATTTCCTCAAATGAATAATGTTAAATGTTTTATATGTCATAATCTTGGACATGTTGCAGCGATATGTAGAAGTAGAATGGTTCAAGACCATCACACAGAAAGATCATCAGCTTCCAGGTACTTTAAGGGATATTGTTTTTCTTGCAATATGTTTGGTCAGAAAGCCATTGACTGCTATATAATAAATATGAAACATGTAAGATGTTACACATGTAACAAGTTTGGACATATAGCAAAGGAAATCAGGAGAAAATTTTGGGCACCATACCAAAAGGAGAAAACATCATCACACTCGAAGATATGGAAGAAGAAGGAAGTACAGTCAGAAAAATGTGGCATGGCATAGTGTATAGATATAACAGATTTAGGGGAAGCTGAAAGTATGAAAATTCAATGTTCTAAATCTCATATGCAAGTTTCATGAATACAAGTCGCATATATATGCGAGTTCGAAGCTGCATAGTCGCGTATATGTAGTTTGAGAAAAATGTTGTGGAACAGTCTCAAAAAAACTGATGTGATATGATTCAGACAATTATCAGTTATCTTTTCTGTCATAGATGACTTGAGTCTTTGGATGTTATTTAAAAGTGTTTTTATCCTTAGAAGTTGTTGATAACTTGATGTATATATGATTGATGATGATTCCTTGATACTTCTTACTGATATATGCAATGATCGAATTTGACAGTGAACAGGTAGAATAGGTTCAAGGGGAGAACATGCTATGCTTCTAATAAAGCATTGTTGGCATTATGTTTAGATGTCTTTGGTGCCTGATCAATGATGATAATGCTTATATGATACGTCTTGCTATGTTTCGGTTATGAATTACCCATGATAAAATCTCATATGATACTTGGGATTGCATAGTTGGTATTAAGATCAGATTTATGGATGATTGTGGATGAATTTTTGATGATGCATATAGTACATATATGTTGCTTACATGGTGATCTTCATAAGGACAAGGAGAAGCACAAATCTTGAGTACACAACTTCATTATTTGATGATGAGCCACTCATTTCTTTTATGTTGTTGTCATCATGCCTTCAAAGATGCATAAAGTTCATATGGTGCAGTTATGATGCAGGATTCTTATAGTTCTTGGCTCTCACATGGTTGAGGATTGTTGTTGTTGACGATACCAAGAAATCTTGACAAATGACCATGAGCTCATGGTTTGCTAGATACATATTGCTATCTCTTTGATGGATATACAATATGTTGGATACATGGATGATTACTTAAGTTGCATATCGATAAATATTGTTGGTTGGCCAAGAGAATGGTGTTATTGTAGGTCGCATGAAGACATAGCTATTTGAAGAGATGGATATTCGAAGACATGGCTTACTTAGACACATAGTGATGATGAGTTCTTACCTTATGATGATAGGTTATAGGTCTGGATGTTATTGATAGATGCTTATGGTACAGGTCATACATGGTGTATGATAGTTGCTGATGACTATCATAGTCTTGTTTAGATATTTGGTCTCTGTTATAAATGTCATGTATATCATTCGATGTAAAGGTCATACAAAGACCCATGATGTAATAATTTGTCTCTGTCTGTCGTAGTATTTTGATGAGTCCTTTTTGGTCATATGATGTAATTTGTATCCCCACTTTGCATGGGATGGACAATGTAATTTCTATCATGTATAAACAAGTGGTATATCCCCACTTGGTTGGGAGGATGAATCAAATTTGGTATATCCCCACTTGGTTGGGAGATTAATGTATGTATAAGTCATTGGTGATAAGAAGGTCAAAGTCACTTAGTTGAGTTATAGAGTCATGTCATTATTTTGGAAAATATTTGCAGACTCTGCATGTGCTCAGGGGAGCATGGATGATATAGTGCATCTCAGCATATACAAAGGGGGATTTTAATCAGAAAATTCAGCATGTGCTTAGGGGGAGCATGATCAATGTTTATATTCAGTTGTTTAGATATGAAAGTCCTCTTTTTGGTTAGCCCTTTGCCCTTGATATCAAAGGGGGAAAATATCTTTTTCCGCCCTTTGCCCTTGATGCAAAGGGGGAGAGTATTTTGGTGTTGCTTGTTATCTCTAACAGTTTCTACAGCTTGCGGTAATAAACACCAACATGGTTGCCATCAAGTCCAAAGGGGGAGAATGTTGGCATTATGATGCATGTGTTGTACTTGATGGCAACCCACTTGTAGCAGAACAACTCACTTGTATATGGTAACTAGATGAATCTATAGAAGAGATATCAGGTGTGATAGAATGCATGGCAGTTGTGTTTACAGATGTGAAAAAATGCAGGGAAGTTCAAAGGAATCAGTTCAGAAGTAATGTACAATGGCAACTCTCTCAGATGACAGTTCACAGTGCAGTAGGTTAATAGCAAAGAATTACAGATCAGACTACAAAGAATGAAGATAGAGAGGTATACATAGGTTCACCTTGACCAAGCTGCGTATACACACAGCTTCACTGAACACAAGTAGCGTATACGTACACATGCACTTTCACAGAAGGAAAAGCGTGTATATGTTGGAAAGCTAAGTTTTTGGTCCGAGGTATTTGGTACAAGGTATTTTGATCCATGGTATTAGTCCAAGGTATTGACCCTAGGTATTTGGTCCAAGGTATTGGTCCTAAGTGGTTTTGATCCATGGTATTGAGAAAGGCCTAAAACTATATAAGGAGGAGAAGATCGTTATGCCAAAGTGTGCAAGTATTGAATATCTGATGAAGTGTTAGATCTAGTATGCAGGTTATCGGCTTATGGTGCTTTGTTTGATCTGAACCAAGGATGAAACTTAGTGGTTGATGAGGGATAATATCTAATGATGGATCAGGATCTTAAGGCTTGAAATGAATTATCATTGTATGGTTTGATCATGTATAGTCTAGATCTGAATACTGACGCATGTGTTGTTCTATAAATGTTATGATCTGGGTATGACTAAAGCCTGGAATGGCTGCAAAATTATGAATTAATATTTGTAGACATATACGCTGGTTGGATTTGATAAAAGTGTGTATACATGCTAGTTCAACACATCTAAGTAGCGTATACATTATGTAATATGATATTTGAAGTTACAGTTGGACATGGCTGTTGCAGAATTTTGGGTTATGCTCTGTGTTCTGGTGACTGTAGTTTGATGACAGTGTATTGAATGTTCAGATTGCTTGATTGTGATTTGATTCAGTGACGATGGGCTTTCAGTGATTCAGTTGTGGGTGATTCAAAGATTTATGATTGAGTTTCAATGATTGGTTAATGCATATGTATTTGATGGTTGTAGTGCAGTGGTGATTGATTTTGAGCTTCAATGTTGATAATGAGTCCAGTATGAAAATTAGATGAAATGAGGCCTTCATGTGTATTGTTGTGTACCAGGAGCATCCAGTCTGAAAATTTATGAAACGTGGTCCTTGGAGGAAGAGAGAAGGTTGTAGCTTTCTATAGGTTGGCGCCTACGTACTAGTAAATATATCGGCTAGTACAAGAGCTAGGGAGTTGTAGCTCCCTTCCAGTAGAAGTTAGAGAATGAGAGAAGGTAGCAACCTTCTGCAGGTAGAAGCCTACGTACTGGTATGAATCTACACCAGTACAATGTTGTAAACAGATTTTCTTATTATTAAAAGAAGATAGAGATGATAACAGCAGGGGGTTTTCACCCACATTGGGTTTCCACCTTAAATCTTGGTGTTCATGTGTGTTGCTTATGTGTGATGGTTCATTATGTTATTAACTGCACATGGTTACTATTTAATGTTTAATAAAGCACTGATGCATATATTAAAGATCAACATATGATAAATTAACTGAATCATAAGTTTGCTGGATATACGCTTGTTGGGCATGGAATCCCCCCACAGTAGGTTTTGGGGCTTAAAGCCCAAGTTTTGGTCAAAGATGGTGTAGAACTCTATGAATTACGGGCACGGAGCGCGAAGTGTACAATTGAATCATAGGGTTGTCCTCCCTAAGCATTGTATTGTAAATTATTATAAAGTCGGCCTACCCATGGTCTGCAGACCATGGGAATGTATAAATAGAACGAGGCTCTAAGTTGTAAAGTCAGTAATGAATAGAAAGAAGAGTGATGGAATGGTTCGAGCTTAGAGTATAAGTCTATGTGTCTTGGGTTGTAGTAGTAGGAAGAGGCTCTGCAGCTGAGTGCGCGCACCCCTGCAGCTGAGTGCACAGGGCGGAGTCGAGTATGTAATCAGGACAGAAAGCTAATAAAGAGAAGTTGATTCCTAATTCTGTGCAATTGTTGTGCTTATCTTCTTTATGTTTATGTTCATTTATGTATCGTGTGCACTGATATAAATGTTGAATATGCTATAATAACCATAAATATTACACACATAAGCTAAGTAATTGGTTAATAAGCAAGGAACTTGGGCATTATACAGGTCGCGCCCTGAGCAGGGCTGTGTGGAAGCCGCACCATAGGTCACAAAGGGATCACAAGTGCGCGCAGTGATAGGTCAGACCGTAGATCTCCAGAAGCCCATCAGACATTTGAAGGGTGTGGAAACCTAGTTCTAGCACCCTCCCATATTACTTCGGGTGAGACCTCAGTGTGCGCTCCGCGGATTGTTGCCGAAAGGGCCAGTAGTGCCAGGATTTTCTTGGCTAAATCATCTCCGAACCTAGGTCAGGCCCCACTAAGCCAACAAATGGTTCCGTTGCCAGGACCAGGATTTGCATAAAGGATGTCTAATGTCGTGCCACTGGAACCCTACAAAGAAAGAAATTGAAGAATGGTTGCATAAGAATATTCACGAGTTCGCGGTGCAAGAAAACATAAATCAACGAGTATCTAAGGAGAAGTGGTTGGATCACTACTTGTACACTGAAATCCATGAAATTTTCTTTGCATATTTTCCCTCTGAAATATATGAGTGGATCGCAAAGCTAGCAGATAGCTAGGGAAGGTGTAGGCTCGACAAACCAATAGTGTGGACTCTGGAACTAGTGCGCAAACTATAAGCCTCAGAAGAGAAGATAGCACGAGTTGTGGACCACCGGCTCGACCAAATAATAGGAGGATTTATCACTGAGTTCGCGGTAGACACGACCGTCATCTACAACAAGGTAGAGCGACGTTTTCTCAAGGGACCATGAGGTAAGTATGTTAAATCTTTGAACACTTGGATTAAGATGTTATTGTGTGAAAAGCGGGTTATGCGAATAAATTAATGTTTGGGACTATGCGGAATGGAAGGATCTACAGAAGCAGAAGTAGTGAAGAGCTAGAAAACAATCCCTTAATTTCACCCTCGGGGGAGAGCAAGGATGAGCTCATGAAGGTTTCTCCGAGAAGCACGGTCAGTTTGATAAGACAACAAATTCCGCGTTTACCACCTCCACCCACACCGCCACCCGCTTCACCCCCCTCACCTCCATCTCCACCCACTCTACCTCCACCCCCTCCATATTTCAGTATGGTGAGCGCGATCAAACTACCAGTATTAAGAGGAGTAGGGAATGAAGATTCAGACCAATTATGGTTCGTAGTAAGAGCAGTGTGGGAAGCACAGGGCATCATGGATGATAATATTAAAAAGGATATGCTGGTGAGCGCGCTACAAGATTGTGCATTAACGTGTATATCAAGCATTATAATGACCATCCAAACACAAGAATTACAAAGATCCAGAACACGTTGAACATGGAATTTAGCAGGCCAAAATTAGAGACGCAGTCAATCATTGGGTTTAAAGAGATCGCGATGCTCCCGGGCAAGACCCCTTGGGATCTGGACCAAAGGTTGAAGAGTACGATCCGCGAACCCAATATGACGTTAACAGATGCACAACATCGCGCATGGTTTGTGGCCTCGCTTATGCCACACTTAAGGAAGGTGTTGTCACAGCAAAAACTTTCTACCCAGGCCGAAGCGTTGGAGATGGAGTGAGGTTGCATGAGACCCCTATATAAGACCCTAGATTGGGAGTCCAACAGATCCACACGCAGCTACAAAATCTGTGTCTGGAAATGCAGAGTTTGAAACAGGATAGGGCACCTCGACCAGAGGCACGCGAGGAAGTATGGTGCATAAAATGCAAAGGCCAAGGGCACGACAAAGATCATTGTCTAGTATTCATGAACTACTTGGCAGGAGGAGGGCCAGTGCCATTAAGATTGGAGGCCCAGGCAGGACCAAGTGCGGCATCTACATTATGGTGCACAATCTGCCAGATAGGAGGAAAACATAC
This sequence comes from Pinus taeda, assembly GCA_000404065.3. NCBI lineage: Eukaryota > Viridiplantae > Streptophyta > Pinopsida > Pinales > Pinaceae > Pinus > Pinus taeda. The sequence goes on along the minus strand of APFE030443236.1, from coordinate 3,494 downwards.
CATAGATAATTGTTACCTATTGCAGAAGTATACGTAGACGTCCCAGCAGTTGTTTTGTAATTTTTGCAGGTCAGTAGGCCATGACGAAGCACTTGCCGAAGCTATGAACTAATGATGGATCGGACTCCTGCCTGCAGGGTGCCGACCGAAATGTGAGCCCTCAACCCAAATGCAGGGATGGCGCGCACTGGGTTTTAGGGGTGCGGTTGGGGTCGAGGTGGAATGGCATAGGAAGGGATCGTGGTCAGATAATTTGCTACAATTGCGGAGGGCTAGGGAATTATGCCCATGATTGTATGAACCCAACTAGGATATCATGTTGGTACTGTTGTCAGTTTGATCATGAGGCAGAAGATTTCCCTTTGCTGATAGCAAAGATGCATGAAAAGGGGGTACTCCAACCCCCTCTGACCTAGAATTTACAAATGATGAGGTCCGAACCACGTGAGGAAGACCCAAAAGTAAACATGATGCTCAAAAGCGGTATGACAACGGGAGATGATAAAGGGAAGCAACCAGAAGAAAGCGTGTGGGTTCGCAAGGCTCCTACAAAGGAACCCGAGTTTGATTTAGAATGCACGAAGGAGACATTCATGGAAGCTAAGAATAGTTTCACGGAGGCCTCCACTTCAGATAGCAAGGATCAACTAGAACCAGGGATGGATCCTTCCATGCTCACTACCTTTTTGGAGACATGCATGAAACTGTTTCACGACAGTAAGGCAGTCAAAGGGCTACAAGAACTGATCACTAGGTGTGCGGGGTCAGGAGAACTGCGCGTGGTCCGAAAACTCGAAAAGCATGCGTTGCACAGAGGAAGGGAGATGAGGTTGACTGCGCAAATAAGCGAGTGCGAAATGGATTAGGTAATCCTGGATCTGGGTTTGAACACGAATGTACTATCGAAGCAAACATGGGAACACATGGGAAAACCTGCATTGGAATGGTCCCCTATTCAATTACGAATGGCGAACCAACAGAAGATTTTTCCCATGGGAAGATTTCAAAGGGTGATAGTTGATATTAAAGGCGCAAGCACACCAACGGATTTTGAAGTGATAGAGATTGTCGATGACAAAAATCCCTATCCCGCGCTACTAGGAATAGACTAGGCTACCGATATGAATGGAATCATAAATTTGAAGAAGCGCAAAATGACCTTTGAGAAAAAGTCACTACACATAGTAGTACCACTAGACCCAGCCGAGGGAGCGCGATATACTGAACCAGTGTGCGATGATGATAGTGATGATGATATTGACTGTATTTATAAGATAACTGCACAAGGATAGGATTGGGTGAATCCGACTACAGATGGAAGGATTTCATGGGAGCACGAAATCTCCTGCACTTCGGATTTAGACGAAGAGATAGAGCGATGGCAGAATCGACTGCACAAAGTAACAACGTTGACTGCAACATGATGATTAGGTCATTGCGTTGCACAAAAATAGAGGCAAGGGAGCTGCTGACATATGACGGATTGTCAACGGTGGATGAATTTATGAGCAAATTCGAAAGTGCAGAACCAAAGCAACAACGGTTCGATGCGCTGAAGTGGGCACTACTTGCAACACCCACATGATGGTGGGGTACGCATCAAGAAACTTTTGAAGACTAGCATGGATGCAGAATGATCTGAAAATCACTCGTGAATGATCTCAGTTAATTAATGAAGGTATTACAGACCCATGTGCTGGGGTGTGTCTATGTTATTTTAAGCAACGGATCGATAAGATTGCGAAATACACAGGCACTTGGAATAGTAAGAGAAAGAAACTAAGCAAATACGAAAAACACAACAAATTTAATAAGGAGTTCACCCAATCCTCTTAGGCTACGTCTCCTAGTCCAACCTTCAGTGGTGGCCCTTTCTATTGTGTCTTAAAGTAGAGATTTTACAATAAGGATCTCAATTTGAGTCTCACTTAATAGAGAATGATCAGTAAGATTGTGCTTGGATCCCCCAAGTCTCTAGAGTACATAGACTCTCCTTATTGAACCTCGACCTCAACTGGTCTCAATGTTATGAGCCCAATTTGGTACTCAATACCGAACACGTGTACACAGAGGAGTTGCTTGAACCTCTCAAGTCTTCTTTGGAGTTCACAAACTCTCAGACTTTCTCTGTCTCTGTCTACTCGATGCTGACTTTGCTTTGCAGGTCAGCTCGACTTCTCTGTTCTCTATAATTCGCTTCTCTTTCTCCTTCTGTTCCCCCTGCTCTTTGTCTATTCGTGGCTTAAAGTCAATCTGCTCTCTGACTGTTCGTTTCCTCTTCTCGACTCTCTGGATCACCTACCTTGGTCAGCTGGAATTCCCCTGCTCTGCGTCATCATCACTATGTAATGCTACACAGAGAGGTGGCCACTTGTTGCCTTACGAACTGAGTGTCAGTTTTCTTTAAACGGTCGTCATTTTCGTTACTCCAGGATTTGCCTGCGAAATTGATTCTTCTGCCAGCTCATCGGTCATGCCAGACCTCAAATTTTTATGTGCCTCGGCCTATTTCCCCATCGAATCCGATCATCCATCGGGTTAATTCTCCGTCGTTGATCTGGAGCCTCCAGATCCTACAGTCTCTATCTATATCGCGTGGGTAAGTTACTCGACCGTTACTCACGTGATGTAAGTGGTTTTCTCTCTCATCCACTGGACATGCATCGCCCGGTGTGTGGCATCACGCTGAACTCGGCCAAACCCGCTTACCGCTCGAAGTGCACATGATATCCTATCAGTTTTGGGTGCGGGACCCGCCTTCTAACGATTTCTACACAGTTTTCTTATTTTCCTCGTGACCAAGCACTCAGGGCTTTCCTTCACTGAGAGTTTTGCCCTGCGATACGCGATTATAAATTGCCTCTATTTCTGGATCTGGGCTTTCGATTGCCAATTTGCATCCATGCGCGGTCTCCATGGGCCAACAGTCAGCGCGCTTTGAGTGAGGGTCCTTGTTGTTCCGTGTTGGCCACAAATTGCCATTGTCCAGAGGTCATTTATGATAAGCCTGTTATTCATAAGATTTTGAAGCCTGACATAATTTGAAACAGTCATAGAAATGTTTAAGGATCTGATTTGGATCACGACCTTCCACTGAAAAAGCTTTTGGACCACCAAAAGTTGGTTTTCAAGCATCGACTAAGTGAGGGTATAACTGTCTCACTTGTCCAATCTCTATCCATTTTGTATTGCTTGGCTTTGAACCCTTGAGTCCAATCCTCAGGTACTCAACATCTCCCCTGCACGTCGTCCTCACCTTCCTGTCCAGAACTGTGTCTTCCTGCAATTCATTGAGATATTCAGGTAACAGATCATCAATAGAAGGAAATTGACTCTACTCTTCGGGATCTTCAATTAATGAAGGTTCAAATAGTCTCAAGCTATTTGCATTAACGACTGAGTAGATGTGCATGTAAGCTGGTAAATCAAGGCGAAAAGCATTCTCACCAATTTTCTCAAGTATCTTGAAAGGTCCATACCTTATTGGCTTTAGC
>APFE030443235.1:103114-121937 GCA_000404065.3 Pinus taeda | reverse complement strand
GTCACCTTTTTGGAACTGCTTTTGCTTAATGGTTCTGTCATGCCATCTGCTCCTTTGTTGCTGTATCATAGTTGTTTGGTGGACGGCATCTAGTCTTTTTTCGTCCAATTCCTGCAGCTGCTGCAACCTGGCTGTCTGTGCATCATTTAAATCTAGGTTAACAGCTAAGGCAGTTCTTAAAGTCTTAATTTCAAATTCTACAGGAAAAATAGCATTCTTTCCAAAAACCAATTCATAGGGTGAAAATCCTGTTGTATTTCTCTAGGTGGTTCTGTAGGCCCAAAGAGCCTCGGGCAATCGCTGAAACTAGTCCCTTCTATTCTCCTTTATTGTTTTTGTTAAGATAGCCTTTATGACCTTGTTTGTGCTTTCCACCTGTCCATTCGCTTGAGGGTGGTAAGGTGTGGTCATCTTATGTTTGATATGATACTTTTGAAGCGTATCTTTAAAACCGTGGGAATTAAAAGGAGGTCCTCCATCAGTGACTAATTCTCTGGGTAGACCAAATCTAACGAAGATTTCTTCAAATAAGAAAGTTAATACTGCATCCTCATTAGCTTTGATGAGTGCTTTGGCTTCTACCCATTTAGTCATGTAGTCTGTGCATACTAGAATGTAAATTCTTTGATTGGATGGAGGGTTAATAGGACCTACAAAATCTAATGCCCATTTCTCAAAGGGTTCGAGAGTTACCTGAGGGTTGAGTGGCATTTCATCCCTGTTGTTGGGCTGGCCCATTCTTTGGCAGCTGTCAGAGGCCTTCACATATCTTTTTGCATCTTTAAAAAGTGATGGCCAGTAATATCCCATTCTTAGTACCTTGTGAGTTGTTCTTTTATCTGCAAAATGTCCTCCACAAGGACCATCGTGACAAGCTTTCAATATGTCGTAAATCTCGTCTTCCCCAACGCATCTCCTAATTTCCTGATTTATTCCTGTGTGGAACAGACACCCGCTTATCCAGCTGTACCTAGCACTTTGCTGGATGATCTTTCTTCTTTCCCTGTGTGATAGGTGTGATGGTAATTTTCCTGCAACTAGATAATTGGCAATGTCTGCATACTAGGGTGAGTGAGCAGATACTGCGAATAGATACTCATCCGGAAAAGAATCATCTACTGGCACATTTTCGTTAGTTTTTAACCTAGAAAGAAAATCAGCGACTGCATTTTCTTTTCCTGGCCTGTCCACTATTGTGATATCAAATTCCTACAGTAATAGTAACCACCTGGTGACTCAAGCATTAGTAATTGATTTATTCATTAAATACTTGATAGCTGAGTGGTCTGTATGCACAAAGGTAGTATAGCCAGTAATGTAATGCCGAAATTTATTAATAGCATAAATGACTGCTAAAAATTCTTTCTCGGTTACTGTATAATTTAATTCAGCTGGTGTCATATTTTTGCTAATGAAATAGATGGGATAGGGGAGATTATTTTCTTCCTGACCCAGGACGGCCCCAATTGCTGTGTCTGAGGCATCTGAGGAAATGTGAAAGGGTAGTGCCCAATCAGGTCCTCTCAAAATAGGGGCTGTGGACAGCTGCTGCTTAAGTTTATTGAATGCAGTCTCACAGTTATCAGTCCATTTGAATTCAGCATTTTTCATTAATAATACAAACAAAGGGGAGGCTATTTTAGAAAAATCTTTAATGAATCTTCTGTAATAGCCGGCATTTCCTAAAAAACTTCTTACCTCTGTTTGTGTTTTCGGGATAGGAAGGTTCTGGATTACCTGAATCTTAGCTGGGTCGCCTTGGATTCCCAAGGATGAAATGAAATGTCCTAATACAATGCCCTGGTTCATCATCATGTGGCACTTTTCAGTGCTTAAAGCGAGGTGTGCTTCAATACACCTCTTGAGTACTTTTTCAAGGTTTTGTAGGGCGTCTTCAAAGGTCACTCTATAAGGGGTAAAGTCGTCCATGAATATTTCTAATGAATCGTTTAGCATATCAGAAAAGATTCCTATCACCGCTCTCTGAAATGTTGCTGGGGCATTACACAACCCAAATGGTAATACTTTATAGGCAAAAGTTCCCCATGGGCTGGTAAATGTGGTTTTATCCTGATCCTGGGGTGCAATCCTGATTTGGTTGTATCCACTAAACCCATCCAGAAATGAGAAGAATTTCTTACCTGCTAAGCTATCCAATACTTGATCAATAAAAGGTAAAGGGAAGTGATCCTTTTGTGTTGCTTTATTTAATGATCTATAATCTACACATACTCGCCATTTCCCATTCTTTTTTGGTACAATTACGAGTGGAGAAACCCACTCGTTGTCAGATATTGGATATATGAATCCTGCATTTAGGAGTTTTTGGAGTTCCTCCTTCACAATTTCCCTGAGGTTAGGGTTCATTCTTCGTTGGGGTTGGAAGACTGGTCGGGATCCTTCCTTGATGTATATACGATGAGTACATAATTCAGGGGAGACTCCTTTCATGTCTGTGTAGTCCCATGCGAACGCCTCTTTGTTTGCTTGGAGTAACTTTATTACTTTCTTTTTTCATCTTCCATTAAGTCAGGATTTATATTCAACGTTTTACCAGGTTCGATTTCAACTGTTGTGCTCTTGGAAGGGTTACCTAGCGCTGTTTGGCATAAATTTTCATTATTCATATTCTGCTGAGATTCTGGTTCTAGGATTGCAGCGAAGTGATTTGATGTTTCTAAGCTGACCGAAGAAGGTTCAGAAATAAAACTACTAATTAGCTCATCTTCGGTAGAATCTTTAAAGGTCAAAGCTTGCCCAATAGTTAATATTGGTTGGGTTTCCTCGTCCTCATAGTCCACCCATATGGAGTTATCACTGTTAATCATGGGAGTGGCGTGAGGATAGAGGGTAAGCTTCTTCGTTTCTTGTCCATTGGAGATGGTCATTGACCCAGATCTACAGCTGATGAAAGCATCTGTTGTGGCTAACCATGGTCTCCGTAGAATCAACGGATGACCCCCCAATTTCATTTTGGTTTGTAAGACCACAAAGTCAATCGGGTAGTTCCATGATTCTACAGAGATTATAAGGTCTTCAATGACCCCTTCGGGTTTGATCGTAGAACGGTCAGCTAGCTCTAAGATAGTAGGAGTTTCCCTGATGAAATTTTTCAATTGAAGTAATTGAGTTGTTTCTATAGTCATGATATTTATTGCAGCTCCTAAATCTACTAAGACCTTAGAGATAAAGGTTTTTCCTACCTGGACTGTTACTGTAGGGTGACCAGGGTCACCATACTTGACAGGATAATCTTTTTCAATCATTAAGGCAGTTAATTCCCCCATCATATGAACTGTGAGGGGGTCTTTGGCCTTCCTTCCAGGTTTCTTTACACAGATGTCTCTAATAGTTCTAGCGTATATAGGAACATCCCTTAGAGCCTGTAATAATGGAATTTTTACATATAAGTTTTGTAATTCTCCTAACAAATTGAAGGTAGGCTGTTCTGGTATTTTAGTGAGAGTTAGTCTTTCAGGGAATGGTGGGTCTACCGCTTGGTTATTGCTGTTAGGTGCTGTTTTTACTGTTTCAGTATTATGATTAGCTGATTTCTCTTTTCTAGCCTCTTCTTTGTCTGAGTCCGTGATATCATCTATGATGGGTTCCACTATTCTCCCTGAGCGGAGATGGATATCATTACATTGCAAGGGAGGAATAGACTGACTCTGGATGTCAATAACTTGCAAGGCTTTATTATTCGGGTTAGGGTTAGGTTGAACAGGCAGCTGTGGTCTCATTGCCTGATTTTTTGGAGGATTATTTGGCGATAAAGGAAGAGATTGCTGTTGTTGAGGGAAAGGTATTTGCTGGGCTGCCCAGTTCGGGTTCCACTGATTAAAGTATGGTTGCTGGGGAGCCCAAGGGTTCCACATAGTCGGGTCAGGAAAGGGTTGCTGCATGAGTGGAAAGTTCATTGTGTTGAAGGGTGGGTACTGCATCTGATTCATGGGTGGGTAAAAAGGGGAACTATTATTCCAACGATTGAATGTTGTACTAGAGCTCGTACCTTGTCTTTGCGGCCATTGCCTCCTTTGAGTCATTAGATACACTGCTTCAGCTTCTTCTTCGGTTGTTTGCAGTGCTGCCTTGATTCCAGGCAAAGAGGGGCATTGCTGTGTTTCATGATCCTTCTCGCAAATTGTGCATATGGGCATCCTGTCCAGTGGGCATTCTCTGAGTGGATGTTTCTCTCTGCATTTTGAACAGAAAATCGCTAGGCAGCTTCTACTTCTGCCTGTTTCTTCTTGACCTGCAGAGAGTCAATCTGTGAAGCAAAAGAACTTAGCATTTCGGTTTTAAATTCTTCTAATAAGTTACCTATCTCTGCTCTTTTTGCTCCTCCACTGGCTGACTTTTGAACCCTTGAATACACATTCTCTTTGCCTTTTGATTTGCCTGCCGCTCCCCTTGAACATCGCATACAGAGCCTAATAATTTCTTCAAATGGTTCCTTAGAAATGTCCCCTTTTCCAAGCATGTTCAGCATGTCCAAGCAATCATCTCTTACTCCTCTTAGCAGTATGGTCTTCAAAATGTCTTTGCTCATGTTAGGATGATCAGACCGCTGCAAATTATACTGTAATCTTTCCACGAAATCTTCTAAATTCTAGTCCTCTTTCTGGACCATTTTGAACAGTTCTTCCTTCCTCTCTCTTGTCTGACAGTAGTCTTGATACTTAGCCAGAAATCCTTCTTTCATTTGGTCCTATGTGGTGATCGCCTGAGCTCCCAAGCTCATAAACCACCTTAATGCGTTCCCTTTTAATGTTGCTGGAAACAGTTTCAGCTTCTGATTAGGGTTTATGTAATCATAGCTTCTGCACAGTATGTCGAATTCGAAAAGGAATTCGTCTGGATCTTCAGAGGACAATCCATGGAAATTGGGTAATGCCGAGAGTGGAATGTTTTTCATGGGGGTTGTTCCTCTCGGAAGTTCTTCGATAGGGAATTCCAGGGTAGAGAGCGAGTTTTCCCCTCTCCCCTCTGCTCTGTTGTCCTCCATCGGGATTTTCCCTGAATCGCTCGCCTTGTCTTCTGTGCCTTCTGTTCCCTCGGGTTCCACTTCCGGTTCTTCAGAATATTCTGGTGCTTCCAGCTTCCTCTCAGGCCCTATTACTTCCTCCGTCTGGTGGTCTGTCTGTGAGGAATGTTGGATCTGGGGTCTCCAGGAACTTGTCCGCTGTGATGTCTCAGCCTTAGAGATGATTTCGTCTATGAAAGTCTTCCTTCCTCCTTTGCCACCCGTAAAATTAGGTTTCTTGCGTCCTCTCATACACCTGTTATTTCCACAAAGAAACCATTAATGCTTTTAGATTTCTTTAGTTGCCTTCCCCGGCAACGGCGCCAAAATGTTGGCTAGTTGAATTGTTTGTAAATTAAACATTCAAGTACCACATTAATTATCGACCAGGGAAAGTCCTTTTATTTCAAAGGCACTGCGTACTATATGTACTTAAAACCCAAAAAGCATCAAAAGTTGTAGCATACGTACTTCTTATGTTATATCATTACAATACTTTAAAATGAAAACAACTAATTAGAATTACAAATCTGAGAAACGAAATAATGGATGTTCTTCTGGCAGAGGACTAGGACCCTATCCTCCAGATGGGGATGTCCAGCACCTGCCCCTGCTATCAGAATTGCTAACGCACACAGCACTCTCATTCACCGGTGAGAAACAAACTCAAAAAGCAATGAAACAGAGTACTTGTAAAGCAAAGAATGCCAGAGGTAATACTGTTGAATCCACATAGAGTACCGAGAAGAACTCACCATACATCTACACAATCAACAGGAAAACAAATGGGTGAATCTTGTGAGGAAGGTGGGCCCAGTCCTTCTCACAAGATTCCCCGAGAAGACGAAGACGGATTTAAGTGCTCAAAACCAGTTTATATTTATCTGCCAAAAAGATTGAGTACAATGGAACTCAGACTTGCTGATGTTCTTCAAAACCTTAGTTACAGACCGACTATTGACATCCCGTTTCATGTAGATGTCTCCTCTTTATAGAGGAGACATCTACTACAATAGAATATTACAGCTTTTCAGTTAATACTTTGTGTCAAAAATAAACAAATTAGAATGCTGTTACAACCATATGATAATGCATCCTTTTCTGGAGCTTCGGCTGTTACACGGTGGATAACTGATTGTCTTCTCGGGATTGTCATCTCCTTCGCTATTTCCCCATGCTGTTCATGCTGACTGTATGTTTCTTCTCTAAACTTCCGCTTGATTATGCCACGTTACCATTCTTTAGATAGCTGCCATCTGTTGTCCGTGGCTACAAAATAGCTGCTTTGGATAATTACTGTTGCTGGTATTGTGGCAGCTGCGCAGTCGCTGTTTCTGGTGTTGCAGCAACTGCGTAGTTGTTGCTTTTCGTGTTGCAGCAACTGTTCACTATACTCCTGCAAGCTTATGACAGTTGTTTAATGATTTTAGTCAGCATTTCCACAGATAAGTGAAAAGATATTTACGAATATGAAGTAAATAGTTAAATATAGATTTGCGGAAGGTCACTTCATACCTTGGGGTTAATATATCCTTATGAAATAAAAGCTTTTGCTTATTACTGTAAAAAGGGTAAATATACGGCAAAAGATAAGGTCAAAAACTGGTCAATTGTGAGTCCCAACAACCTCCTCTGTGGCGGTTATTCTAAATCATCGACAACATCTTCTAAATAATGGCTTGATTCACCTCCATTCTTTCTTTCAATGGTCTACAACACTTTTTGTTTATTCCTACACTTGGCTACTGCATCTTAGTCTCAAAACCTCGACATCTCACTACATCATATTGTACGGATCATTGGTCTTCATGCTCTCTCTTGCTTGGATATCAATTTTTAGCTTTATTAGCATGAAACAAACACATACAAATAGACATACATAAGAAGAAGCAAAAGCACAATTAGGGAGAGACCCCCCCGAACCCCCCAAAGGGAATAGTCATTAAATTATACAATCTGTATGTTTCATTTAATATACAACTCGGGAATAGTCATTATATTATACAATCTGTATGTTTCATTTAATGTACAACTCACCTCATATATTATATAGATGATCATAATAGTTATGTCAAACTCAGTTCAATTTTATCCAACCACATAATGGTTCATCTCTATAGTTCACTTTTTACTTGTTATCACTCAGGTTGTTCCCTTTGACTCCCAAGGGAATATGGCTGAGGTAACCACAAACCAAGCTTTGGACTGTAGGTCCTATCCTACCAGCAGTCAGGGAGGGCTCTCTCTTTGCGATTTAGCTTTGTTTAAGGGATGATTTTAGGCTAGATATGATGCACATGGGTTTTGATTTTGATTGATGGGATGGTTGATCTATTCAAGCAGAGTTGGCATGCAAAGTGTAAGAAGTTCAAACCAATGGGCATGGAGTCAATGAATGTGAACCGAAGGGTGTGTTTTCTTTGGTAGAAGAGGGAAATATGGAGCAGGATAGCTACACATGGCACAATGATTTATGATGGAACAAAGATGAAATGGAGGTCAGGGGATGAGAGGCAATTAAGGATCTTTCATCCAGCCAAAGAGGGAAAGTGGATAAAGGCTAAATAGGAGCAATGAAGAATTCCTAGACAGCATTCAAATGTGGGAAACAGCTTAAACATGTTTAATTAAAAATGCATATTCATCACTGATTTAGATGAAAACATAGAAAAGTTACAAGAATTGAGCACAGAGGGCATGAAAACCAGTTCTGATCTATTCCCTTTTCCTGCAACTTAGATTATGATATTATATATGATACAGCTACATATAAACTGATAAACAGAGGGGGAAATACTTATTGAACCGTGGGCAAGCATGAGAATTCCATATCAGGTTCTTCAACCATTAAATGCACAACCAGCCAGTTCATATGCACGCATTCGAGCAATCTTTGATTACATAAATTCTCCATATTTACAGTGCAAATCTCAAATGAGAGATCAACCAAACAACCCACCAACCCTTATTACATTGTTCAGGGCTGTATTTATAGGAAAAATATCTACAAAAAGATCTACTAGAAGATCTTTAGGAAATAAATGCAGTTAACCTAACTTGTCTTATAAGTAATGTAAAAAATATCTATCTACTGCTGCGTTGGGGGCAACTGTTTCAAAAATGAGGTTATGTGGCATCCTTTGGTAGCTCTTCTTGTCCAATCTGCAATCACTGCACCCTCCATTTCTTATCTGCACCTCTTAGTCAGTTCCACTACTCTTAGGTGACTGTGACTCTTATAAAATCTGATATGACTCGGTTTTAATGGCCTTTAACTCTTTTCTGGTATTCATTGACTTTGCTTGGATGATCCTTAATGCTCCTCTGCTTTGATATTGCCAATCTGATACTCTTTGCCGCTTCACTGATACTCTTTTAATTGAGTCTGGGCTTCATTTTTCCTCTGATATGCTCGAAACTGCTAAATTGCCCCTTTTCAGCCCTTTCCAGGCAAAAATAAATGTTGCAAATTGAGGCTTTCCATTTTGGCCCTTTTCAAGTAGCGATGCGCACATTAAAAACTACCTCATTTTTTGATTCCGGGCCTCCTAAGCTGCATTTTTTCCTTTGCGTGCTTTTCTTTCGGCGGATGATATCAGTAGTACGGCAGATGATGTTAGCATGGGGCCCAGTATGACGGATGGAGTTAGCAATGGTACGACAGATGATGTCAGCGATGGTACAGTGGATGACATCAGCGAGGTGACATGGCGAGGTGACGTGGCAAGGTGACGTGGCAGGGTGACATGGCAGGGTGATAGGGTGCAGGTACAACACACTGGCAGGTGAGGTGGCGGCATCGTCAAGCAGTGACATAAGCAATAGGGGAGGGCGGTAAGCGGTTTGCGTCGGACCGCTTTTGGTACGGGAGCGGTATGTGTCAGGGGCGACCCGATGCAATGAAAAGTCGACAACTGTCTCGAGGTAATACGGTGAAACCGTCGACCATCGGGTGATATTGTGTCGCTACGAAGGGGCGCCCGATATCGACGAAGGCCGTTGGATTTGTGGGGAGTGATCCGACGGTGGACGGGAGTGCAAAACAGTTGGGATTTAATAAAATTACGCGTGCGATAAACGCTAATTATTTGTGGCCTTGAGTGGGTTTTGGACTTTAGGTTAGAGGTTAATGTGTTTTGGCGTGGGACTATGGTTATTTATTAATTGGACATTAATAAAATCCAAATGCAATGTGCGCGGAGGGTGTGGTATGGTGTTATGTGTGGGGGGGGTTGATGTGGTTATTTATTTAACTAGAAGTTAAATAAATCCCAAGGGTAACGACGCGGAGGGGCTAACAATGGGTCCCAAATGGACCTAATGTTTCCCGACTTTATATACTTGGCTATAGTTGCCATGGGGTGGGATATTTAATATTTTTGGGGTTTTTATATAGTTTTTTGTAGAATTGGGGGAGGAGAAATGATTTAGGTAGCTAAATAATAAAGTTAGGAGTTAATATGAATTAGTGAAATGGAAATGCAAGGGAAATGATGCCAAGTTTCAAGATCTGGAACTTAAGCATGGGATTTGAATGGGATATGGAGAAAAGATTTTACACAATAAATGTGGCTTCTTTTCACTAAGTCAACTCAGAAGTCAACTTGGTTTTTTAATAAGGATGGAGTGAAAACAGGACTGGTTGGGCAGATCCCAAGGTCCTCAAGGGGATGTTAGTGAGTGATTTGGGAAATAAGAAGAAGGGGGAGTTAGAGATGCCTTGTTGTACCACCAAACAACTGCCATGGTGCCAATGCCATAAGTGATATAAGTATTTTTTGACAAGACCACAAGTGATTACCAATCTGCTTCTACAACCTCAAACTACTTACCCAGCCTACTTTACCTAGCATTTTTTCTTCTTTTGGTTTGGGTGCACTTGGACTTGCAAACCCAACTTTACAACTTTTTCTTTTAACTGGCCTCCTAACTACATCTATACTTATTTCATCTAGGGGCTCAGATTGGGCTGTTGAGCACCCTTGCTTCTCTACCTATCTAAGAATCTGCCAAGTTTAAGTTGTTTGGACAGATAATGATTCTCTATATTCTACAACAGGAAATTGAAACCTAGGGAGACCAAGATTAAGCTGTTTGGATCTCCCTTCAATTGAAAATTCTCCAAAAATGGAATAACTCATCAAAATTACAATACAACAAAGGCACTTAGGCCAGCAGACTCTCATGGACACTTCTTTGGCCTCAATAGCAAATATGGAACATTGCAGCCTGTAGAGCATGACATATTTGGCATGTAAAAATGTCAATCATGAAAGATGAATACCTGCTATGAGCAGGAGGCTAACAGTGGCTCCACTTGGGGATGGCCTTTCCTTGTGAAAGGCCAAGAACAGCAGGTCAGAATGCCTTGGTCTTTAATTATTGTTGTACTCTGAAATCTTCCCTTTGTTGGCTGCTTTATTTATGAACATGACAACAAACTTGAATAGCTTAGGGCCTTCACTTCGGGTTTCACCTGCAGCAAGCTTGCTATCAAACAGAAAACTGAAATCCTACCTACCTATTCTAACCAGCACTTACTTTGCTGTTAGGTGAAATGAAATAACCAATGCAGCCACCTAAGTATTATAAGCATGAACAAGCTTTGCTTCTTGTGCTTGCTGGCGAGAGAAACTGAGATCTTGCAATCTAATATGACTTTGTTAACTTTTGAGAAGATCATAAAACTGCTGACCTTCTTTGCTAAAACTAGAAACTGTACAAAAGGGTCTTGCAGCATATATACATTATTGCTGGGATGAATTAAAACATTGTACCAAAGTTTGGGATCACTATTATGCCTTTGAAACTGGATATCATCAACATTTTGATATTGAGGCACACAACCTGCTATTGGAGAAGAGCACTTATTTACTTCATCATACACTCTGTTAGCACATGAATCATATACAACATGAACTGCTATTTGCAATTTATTACAAGCAGGCTCATATGGCCCTTGACTGATCTTCACAGGCTCCTCCTTTTCTTCTTTGAAAACCTCAGATGGATGAAAACAAAGAGGCAGGGGATCCACTTGGATCACTTGGTCATGAACATCCGCTTTCAAATCTCACTCAATCTGATTTTTTTATGGCTCTTTGAGGCTGCAAAACTAGAGGCAATACATTTTGAATAATGATATGGGCTTCCTCTAGGTGATCAATATCAACACTTTCTGATATTTGCTTATTAACTGCATGATAGTTCTCCTTAATAAATTTAAAAGAATCAACACAAAAAGGTAAAGTTCCTTCAGTAAAATCAAAATTTTCTGCACTTTCCTCCTTTACTTCATAGTTGAGATAGGCACGTTGATCATTGATTTTAGACTGCTGATCCTGAACTGTGCTTTCTGCCAAAATAGGCTCTGACTCCTCTGCAAGGCTGATTTGGTCATTAGGCTCATCATCATCATCATACTCATCGTATTTTGGCAAGCAATTGAAAGAAGAGAAGCTGTGATATTCATATAGTATATCAGGAGACTGCTCCATCATGTATGGTTGTATGAATATGTCATCTGTTTTGTGGCAGGTTTTTTCATGAATGTCATTACTTTCCTCTTGCAAAACAGACGTGTTCTAGTGCTCCAAACTTTCCACTTTCATTGTGATCATTTCCTCTGACTTTGGCAACAAACCATGAAGTTTTTCTTCTTGCTCTGCGCTGCGCTTTTCTTCCCTGATCTTCAGATTTGCCTCTATGTCCATTGCCATGTCCTGCATTTGTTTCATTGTGGATGGGCTCCTTTCTCTTAAACAGAATTCTATTTCTGGGTCAAAAGCTCTTGGATAATGCAATAGAGCTAAATCAGGGGGAGGTCTAATATTCAAAGGCAGAGAATGATACACTTGACTGAATCGATCACAAAATCATTGAACAAATTCATTTGGACTTCTTTTTAATTGATTATATTCTTCAATGAGAAAGAGGAAATTAATTTTGATCATTCATCTATCAAGGAAGAGCTTGGAAAACTGCTGAAGATTAGAGATGCTAGCCTCAGGCAATGCTTTAAACCATGTCCTAACTTCACTTTGCAAAGAAAGGGCAAACAGCCTGATACTAACATTGTCATCCTGTACTTCAAATATATTAAGATAGTCTTCAAATGCTTGGATATGCTTTTGAGCAGTAATACCATTCTCTCCATAAAATCTTGGGAGATACTCAGGATGATTTTTGGGCAGAGAATTAAGCACGAGAGGCAAAACAAGAGGCTTAAATCTATCAGGAACCTTACGAGGCACGAAATTATGTACAGGGATTGGTTGAATGGGCTCGATATGAACAATGATAGAATGATTGGCTTTGACATTTGTTTCCTCCTTGGCTGTATGATGATTCTCAGCAGCATTTAAAGGTTGTTGTTCTAATGTGCAAGGAGGCTTTTCAACAACATTTTCAAAAGGCAAATCATGAAAATCTAGTTTAAAATCGTTTTTAAAATACAATATGCACAGCAAAATTTTATGGAAGAGAAATAACATGACCTCTTGGATGACAATCTAGGTCAAAAGCCTGATCTGCTCGTATATTTCTCTTGGGCTCATTTGTCCAATGTAGTCTTTATTATGAGGATTAAGTGGAGTCGCCAGGTGGATAAGTAAGTTAACTTTGAAGGGCCTGATCTCTGTCCACCACACAGATCAGGACTTAATATGCAATAAGAAACCAAATATTTTTTTTAGATTTTTTGAGATTTCTCTATTTTTTGTGATTTTTCAAACAATTTTAAGACTTATTCTAAAGGAAAACTGATCAAAAATGGGGATTTGGGGTGATGAACAGATGATTTTTCCCCAGTGGAGTCGCCATTATGTTATCACTCAGGTTGTTCCCTTTGAATCCCAAGGGAATACGGCCGAGGTAACCACAAACTAAGCTTTGGACTGCAGGTCCTAGCCTACTATCAGTCAGAGAGGGCTCTCTCTTTTGGATTTAGCTTTGTTTAAGGGATGATTTTAGGCTAGATATGATGCACATGGGTTTTGATTTTGATTGATGGGATGGTTGATCTGTTCAAGCAGAGTTGGCATGCAAAGTGTAAGAAGTTCAAACCATTGGGCATGGAGTCAATGAATGTGAACTTAAGGGTGTGTTTTCTTTGGTAGAAGAGGAGAATATGGAGTAGGATAGCTACACATGGCACAATGATTTATGCTGGAACAAAGATGAAATGGAGGTCAGGGGATGAGAGGCAATTAAGGATCTTTCATCCAGCCAAAGAGGGAAAGTGGATAAAGGCTAAATAGGAGCAATGAAGAATTCCTAGACAACATTGAAATGTGAAGGAAATAGCTTAAACATGTTTAATTAAAAATGCATATTCATCACTGATTTAGAGGAAAACATAGAAAAATTACAAGAATTGAGCACAGAGGGCATGAAAACCAGTTTCGATCTATTCCTTTTTCCTGCAACTTAGATTATGATATTATAGATGATACAGCTACATATAAACTGATAAATAGAGGGGGAAAGACTTATTGAACCGTGGGCAATCACGAGAATTCCATATCAGGTTCTTCAGCCATTAAATGCACAACCAGCCAGTTCAGATGCACGCATTCCAGCAATCTTTGATTACAGAAATTCTTTATATTTACAGTGCAAATATCAAATAAGAGATCAACCAAACAACCCACCAACCCTTATTACATTATTCAGGGCTGTATTTATAGGCAAAATATCTACAAAAAGATCTGCTAGAAGATCTTTAGGAAATAAATGCAGTTAACCTAACTTGTCTTATAAGTAACATAAAAAATATCTATCTACTGTTGCACTGGGGGAAGCTATTTCAAAAATGAGGTTATGTGGCGTCCTTTGGTAGCTCTGCTTGTCCAATCTATAATCACTGTGCCCTCCATTTCCTATCTGCACCTCTTAGTCGGTTCCGCTGCTCTTAGGTGACTGTGACTCTTATAAAATCTGATATGACTCGGTTTTAATGGCCTTTAACTCTTTTCTGGTATTCATTGACTTTGCTTGGATGATCCTTAATGCTCCTCTACTTTGATATTGGTGATCTGATACTCTTTGCTGCTTCACTGATACTCTTTTAATTGAGTCTGGGCTTCATTTTTCCTCTGATATGCTCGAAACTGCTAAATTGCCCTTTTTCGGTCCTTTCTAGGCAAAAAGAACCTCTGCAAATTGAGGCTTTCCTGGCTCAGTTTTTGATTCCAGGCTCCTAAGCTGCATTTTCGACTTTGCGCGCTTTTCTTTTGGCAGATGACGTCAGCGGTATGGCAGATGATGTTAGCATGGGGCCCAGTACGGCGAATGACGTCAATGGTGGTACAGTGGATGACATCATCGATGGTACGATGGATGACGTCAATGAGGTGACATGGCAGGGTGATGTGGCAGGGTGACAGGGCGCGGGTACAACACATTGGCAGGTGAGGTGGCAACATCGTCATGTAGTGACGTAAGCAACAGGGGAGGGCAGTAAGCGGTTTGCGTCAGACCACTTTTGGTACGGGAGCAGTATGTGTCAGGGGCGGCCGATGCAATGAAAAGTCGACAACTGTCCTGGGGTACGACGGTGAAACCGTTGACCATCGGGTGATATCGTGCCATTACGAAGGGGCGCTCGATATCGATGAAGACCGTTGGATCTCTGGGGAGTGATCCGACGGTGGACGGGAGGGCAAAACGGTCGGGATTTAATAAAATTGTGCGTGCAATAAACGTTAATTATTCGCAGCCTCGGGTGGGTTTTGGACTTTAGGTTAGAGGTTAATGTGTTTTGGCGCCGTACTATGGTTATTTATTAATCGGACATTAATAAAATCCAAATGCAATGTGCGCGGAGGGTGTGGTATGGTGTTATGTGTGGGGCGGGGTTGATGTGTTTATTTATTTAACCAGAAGTTAAATATATCCCAAGTGTAACAACGAGGAGGGGCTAACAATGGGTCCCAAATGGACCTAATGTTTCCCAACTTTATATACTTGGCTATAGTTGCCATGGGGTGGGATATTTAATATTTTTGGGGTTTTTTATATAGTGTTTTGTAGAATTGGGGGAGGGGAAATGATTCAGGGAGCTAAATAACAAAGTTAGGAGTTAATATGAATTGGTGAAATGGAAATGTAAGGGAAATGATGCCAAGTTTCAAGATCTGGAACTTAAACATGGGATTTGAATGGGATATAGAGAAACGATTTTACACAATAAATGTGGCTTCTTTTCACTAAGTCAACTCAGAAGTCAACTTGGTTTTTTAATAAGAATGGAGAGAAAACAGGATTGGTTGGGCAGATCCCAAGGTCCTCAAGGGGATGTTAGTGAGTGATTTTGGAAATAAGAAGAAGGAGGAGTTAGAGATGCCTTGTTGTACCACCAAACAACTGCCATGGTGCCAATGCCATAAGTGATATAAGTATTTTTTTACAAGACCACAAGTGATTACCAATCTGCTTCTACAACCTCAAACTACTTACCCAGCCTACTTTACCTAGCATTTTTTCTTCTTTTGGTTTGGGTGCACTTGGACTTGCAAACCCAACTTTACAACTTTTTCTTTTAATTGGCCTCCTAACTACATCTATACTTATTTCATCCAGGGGCTCAGATTTGGCTGTTGAGCACCCTTGCTTCTCTACCTATCTAAGAATCTGCCAAGTTTAAGTTGTTTGGACAGATAATGATTCTCTATATTCTACAATAGGAAATTGAAACCTAGGGAGATGAAGATTAAGCTGTTTGGATCTCCCTTCAATTGAAAATTCTTCAAAAATGGAATAACTCATCAAAATTGCGATACAGCAGAGGCACTTAGGCCAGCAGACTCTCATGGACACTTCTTTGGCCTCAGTAGCAAATATGGAACATTGCAGCCTGCAGAGCATGACATATTTGGCATGTAAAAATGTCAATCATGAAAGATGAATACCTGTTATGAGCAGAAGGCTAACATTACTAACTTCCTTTCTCAAAGTACAAGGAGAAATTACCTCAACAAAATTTGAAAATGAAAATTCTTTTCTTTCTATCAAAACTTGAAAATGAAAAAAATATTTTCTTTTTCTTTTTAGGAAACAAAAAAAACCCAAATTGAGAAGCTAAAGTAAAGCAAAGGACAAGGACCTTGAAAACATATTGTGATGCCTCTTCCTCTTTTATCAACACCTTTCTTTTTCTTTTTTTCATGGTCGCTTAAAGGTAGATTACTTCAAATGTGGTCAAATCTTCATTGAGGGTCAGAAGAAAAGTGCAACCCCTAAAATTTCTGCTTAAATCTTTTAAGAAAACATGCACAAATTGGCAAAATATATACTCTTCTAATATTCATTGAACATACCTCATATCATGGAAAATCGATTATCCCCTCGCTTATTAAAGATTAGTTGCAGGAGTCTCATCCACAAATATTCAAATCATCAACTAATATCATACTCGAACAATCTCGTGGGCCATTGATGCTTTGTGTGCATGCAACCTCTTTGCTCCAGTGATGAATAGAGCTGGACTCTTATCCGGTGTTGCATCAAATTCCCCTAGTCAAACTCTATACATTTATAACTTAGTTGTGTATCTTTGAATACTGCAAGCTATACTTTGACTTTTCTTTATTATAGACGGTGGAATACTTCAGAAATATGAAGTACATGGGAGATTCAAACTTCAGTTTTATTGATTGCATTTTCAGAATATTTCAAAATATCCACGTATAGGGAATCGCAACTAATCAGATTCTCATAAATATTTTCAGGATATCTCCACTAACACTATGACATTTAATATCTTCCGGTCTTCACTTGTCAGTGATTCTCCAATCCATGAGATTGGTGTTGGCATTATGGCACAGGTTTGGCGCTATGGCACTGGTGTTGTCCTTGATGGCAACTCACTCTGGTGACAAATCACAGTTCAGGCACTCATAAAGAAGAAAAAGACATATACGCAGGTTCACTTTGAAGAAGCCGTGTATACACGTGGGTTAGACGTTCCCAAGGTGCGTATGCATATACACGCACTTTCATGCAAGGAAAAGCACGTACATGTGGGAGAACTTATTTTTGGTTCGTGGTATTTAATCCTTGGTATCTGAACCTATGGTTTTGGGCCATGGTATCTCGTCATAAGTGTTGATCCCAAGTATTGGGTCTATGGTATTGAATTTTATGGTTTTTGGACCGTGGTATTGTGAAAGGCATAAGGCTATAAAAGAGGAAGGAGATCATTTGGCGAGGATGATCTAAATTATTGAATATCTGATAAAGTGCTAGATCTGGAATACTGTGATTGGGTTATGGTGCAGATCTAGATCTGAAGGAAGAAGGAACCTGAGCGCAAGGAGAAGGATAAGTTCTTTTGATGGGTCAAAATCGTAAGGCTTGAATAATAGTATCTTTGTATGATTTTGATCTATTCTATGTGGCGCTTGCTTGATCTATAAATCTAGTAATATGGTTAAATTACCTTTATAGATTTGTATGCAGGTTTAGTGAAGCACAGAAGCGTATACACGCAGTTTCTCTAATTCAAAAGAACATATACGCAGGTTGATCTTAGCACAGAAGCGTATACATGCAGTTTCTGTATTTCAAACGAGCGTATACACAGGTTGATCTTAGCACAAAAGCGTATACACATAGTTGCTGTAAGTCAGAAGCGCGTATACGCAGGTTGATCTTAACACAGAAGCGTATGCACGCAGGTTTCTGAATATTGAAGTAGCGTTCGTCTCTTAATTTATGTTCTAGCTGCTTCTATTGATTATTGCAGTGATCTGGGTTCAGAATTTGGGGTGTGATTACAGTTATTATGATCTGGGTACAGTTTATTTTGATTCAGTCTTGATTGGTGAAAGGTGATTGGTTGATGCAAAAATTCTTGATGTTTGATTGATGTTATTTGTGGATCCAATCTAAAAATTTATGAAACGTGGTCCCTGGAAGAAAGAGAAGGTTGTAGCCTTCTACAGGTAGCAGCCTGCGTACTAGTATCTCGACTAGTACAAGAACTAAGGGGGTTGTAGCTCCCTTCCAGGAGAAGCTCGAAAATGAGAGAGGGTTGTAGCTCTCTGCAGGTAGCAGCCTGTGTACTGGTAAAGGACTGCACCAGTACAAAATCATTGTAAAAAGAAGTTTATAATTAAAAGAAGATAGAGACGAATTGCAGCAGGTGGTTTTCACTCACATTGGGTTTCCACCTTATATCTTGTGTTCTTATGTGTGGTTGTCTTCTGATCTGTTTTACTATTCTTGGTAACTGTTTATATGATTCTGGTGCATAACTTAATGATCAACATCTGTAGAATAAATTAAATTATAAATATGCATAGTATACGTGGGTTTCCTTATCTGTAGTTGTGTATATACGCGGGTTCATGTAATTGAAGTAGCGTATATTTTCTGGGTTTGAAAAAGAAAATAATTGACCAGATAATACTGATTCACCCCCCTCTCAATATTATTTCCAACAATTGGTATCAGAGTGGGTCCTTAAGAAGAAGCTTGATTGCTTGAAGGAAGATCTATCATCATGAGCAACTAAGAGAGAAAAGCATCAATCAGGCCAACAATTTTTGATGGGACAAACTTCATTTATTGGAAGGTAAGAGTCACAGCCTAGCTTCAATCTCTTGGTACAGAAGTTTGGGATAACATAGATACAAGGTACACTTTTCCATCAGCAACTCCTACAGATCCGGTTGAGAAGAAGAAGTTTGAAACAAATGCAAAGGCTATCAACACTCTATTAGGATGTCTATCTCAATCAGAATTCGTCAAGGTTATGCAGTATAAAACCGCTAAAGAAATATGGGACAAGATTGTGCT
>APFE030443235.1:86630-99479 GCA_000404065.3 Pinus taeda | reverse complement strand
TAATGTGATAATACAGAGTGCAATCAGCATTTTCAAAGAATCCAGTCATGCATTCAAAGACCAAGCACATACCTATCAAATATCATTTTCTTTGGGAACAAGTGCTGGAACAAAAAGTCAAGTTGGAGTATGTTCCCTCTAAGGAACAAGTTGCTGATATACTCACCAAACCACTGCCCAGGGAAAAATTTGAATATCTCAGGCAAAAGTTGGGAGTAGTTGATGCTTCATCTTGCTGTTGAAACTTGTCTGTTTCAGAGAAAAGTTGTTGTACGCGAGTTGGATGAGGAGGATCCGCATACATACACCGGTTTATGTAGATACAGTCGCGTATATGGAGGTTTGAAGGATATCAAGAGGGATAGACTCTGGTTGAAGATAGTCTGATATGGGTCTGACAGAGACAATCTGGCACAGGATCAGGGGGAACAGATAATCTTCTAATGATGCATTACCTTAGAAGCTTTTTTTTAACTGTTGTTGGTTTCAGGAGAAACACATGCAGAGGAAGAACAGAAAGAGAACATGGTTGCTAATCTGTAGAGTGATTGACAGATGCTGTTGATATCAGTTATTGGTGACTTTCATAAGTCTTTCTATTTTGTCTCTATGTCATGTATATCGTCAAGGTCATGTAACGGCCTATTTTGGTTTCCCCACTATGCCTGGGATGAATGATGTAATGGACTTGGTTGTCTTATAAAATTTATGGTGTATCCCCACTTGGTTGGGTGATGGATGTATGTATAGAGTTTGTTGGTGATAGGAAGGTCTTTTATGATGTATAAGTCATGGTTCTTCTTGAAGAACATCTTTTTGCAGATCTTGCCTACAAGTCAGGGGGAGCTTGGTCAGCACAGCAGAACAGAGATTTCAGCATGCACTCAGGGGGAGCACAACCCTTTTCCCTTGATGAAAAAGGGGGAGAATGACTTTAAGGATCTTGGGGTTGCCATCAAGTCCAAAGGGGGAGATTGTTGGCATTATGGCACAGGTTTGGCGCTATGGCACTGGTGTTGTCCTTGATGGCAACTCACTCTCGTGACAAATCATAGTTGAGGCACTCAGAAAGAAGAAAAAGACATATACGTAGGTTTACTTTGACGAAGCCGCGTATACATGTGGGTTGGACATTCCCAAGGCGCGTATGCGTATACACGCACTTTCATGCAAGGAAAAGCGCGTACATGTGGGAGAACTTATTTTTGGTCCGTGGTATTTAGTCCTTGGTATTTGAGCCTATGGTTTTGGGCCATGGTATCTCGTCATAAGTGTTGATCCCAAGTATTGGGTCCATGGTATTGAATTGTTATGGTTTTTGGACCGTGGTATTGTGAAAGGCATAAGGCTATAAAAGAGGAAGGAGATCATTTGGCGAGGATGATCTGAATTATTGAATATCTGATAAAGTGTTAGGTCTGGAATACTGTGATTGGGTTATGGTGCAGATCTGGATCTGAAGGAAGAAGGAACCCGAGCGCAAGGAGAAGGATAAGTTCTTTTGATGGGTCAAAATCTTAAGGCTTGAATAATAGTATCTTTGTATCATTTTGATCTATTCTATGTGGCACTTGCTTGATCTATAAATCTGGTAATCTGGTTAAATTATCTTTATAGATTTGTACGCAGGTTCAGTGAAGCACAGAAGCGTATACACGCAGTTTCTCTAATTCAAAAGAGCGTATACGTAGGTTGATCTTAGCACAAAAGCATATACACGCAGTTGCTATAATTCAGAAGCACGTATACGCAGGTTGATCTTAACATAGAAGCATATGCACGCAGGTTTTTGAATATTGAAGTAGCGTACGTCTCTTAATTTATGTTCTAGTTGCTTCTGTTGATTATTGCAGTGATCTGAGTTTAGAATTTGGGGTGTGATTACAGTTACTATGATCTGGGTACAATTTATTTTGATTCAGTGTTGATTGGTGAAAAGGTGATTGGTTGATGCTGAAAATCTTGATGTTTGATTGATGTCATTTGTGGATCCAGTCTGAAAATTTATGAAACGTGGTCCCTGGAAGAAAGAGAAGGTTGTAGCCTTCTGCAGGTAGCAGCCTACGTACTAGTATCTCGACTAGTACAAGAACTAAGGGGGTTGTAGCTTCCTTCCAGGAGAAGCTGGAAAATGAGAGAGGGTTGTAGCTCTCTGCAGGTAGCAGTCTGCTTACTGTAAGACTACACCTAGTACAAAATCATTGTAAAAGAAAGTTTCTAATTAATGAAGAATAGAGCGACTATTGCGAGCAGGTGGTTTTCACCACATTGGGTTCTACCTTATATCTGTGTTCTTATGGGTGTTGTCTTTCTGATTTGTTTTACTGTTCGGTGGTACTGTTTATATGATTCTGGTGCATAACTTAATGATCAACATCTGTAGAATAAAGTAAATTATAAATCTGCATAGTATACGCGGTTCCCTTATATGTAGTTGCGTATATACGTGGGTTCATCTCACTGAAGTAGCTTATATGTTCTGGGTTTGAAAAAGAAAATAATTGACCAGATAATACAGATTCACCCCCTCTCAATATTATTTAGAGCAATTGGTATCAAAGATATGTTTACTTCAATTTGCAGCCGTCACTGCTAGCTTCAGTCATGCCATCGGTCCCTCATGAAGTTATTGGCAGCTTGCACTTACAACGACATTAGGATACATTCAACAACTTACGGCCAAATACTTAGCTAATCATTCGAGTTGCAGATGACAGACACTAAAGTGACGGGAGAGTGGACGTGGGACGACTTACGAGTAAGGCGATTGTTGACAACAACAACCTGGATAAATGGAGCATGGACGGCCAGGGGCGTGCCGCGTACCCATGGTCGTCTAATGGCGAACGTCGACACTTTACACGTCACATTATTATTTCATAAGCTACAGTGTGAACAACGGCTCCAATGGTCATCTAGCAAAAATATAAGTCGTGAAATTAATTCACCCATCATATCATAGATCCACTTAACCAGAAAGAATGCCTTACGGCATGATTGGATAGATCCAAGAAAAAATTATTTGGGAAGCGGCTTACTGTAGTAAACTCCCTCCCACCCGCTTCCATCCCAACACCTAAATTTAAACCATACATTTCTATGTAATGATAATTTTATTTTCATGATTTATATTCATGGAAAAATTCAATGAAACAGGTCCTCGAATTGGAAAACAGCTTTATTAAAATTTATTTCCATATTCGATATCTACTAAAAACAAAAAAAAATTAATCAAATGGATTTAATTTTGATTTTTTTTTTTTTCTTTTACATAATAACCAAAAATTTATTCTTAAATCACAAGTCTAACATATTTATGATTAAATTATATTATATGTGGGTTAATGAAGTTTTCATTTTAAGATTTAAAAAAATTAGATTTATGAAGTTTATTTAAATTTATTCAATTTATTAGATATATGAGGTTGATTTAAGTTTATTAAGTTGTTTTATAGTTTAGTAAATCCAAGTTTTTTAGATTAAATTTAGATCTACAGATTTGTTTGGTTGATTAGGTTAACTTAAATTTACAAAATTACATAGACTGATTTAAATTTACTAAATTGATCACATTTATTATATTAACTATAAACAATTATAATCAACTATTGTTAAGGTAATAAATTATAATAAAGCATAATTTATCATATTCAACTATAATTAGATATTTATAATTATGATCATCCATAATCAACTATATAACGCTTCTTTAACTATAATTTAAATATATTTATACATAAATTTAACAAGTCTCCCAAAAAATTAATGAATAATTAACCCAACTAAACTAATAAAATAATTAAAATAAATTGATCACATCATTTTCCACCTTCTGAAATAAATTTTATATTTTAAAATATAAATAAATAAATTAGATTCTCTTATTTTTTCCACACAGAAACGGAATGGTATGTCCTGACATAAATGTAGATCATAAACTATTATTAAACCAAATTAAAGTGATAAAACATTACAAAATACGAAAGCTACAAACAATTATGTCCGAGTATTAAATCTGGGAGTGTTCCTCCGTAAAGCGGAAAGTTGCATATAAACTGGAGGTAAAGGTTTATGTATTTCTGTGTGTAGTCGAGCTTATCCTTGCACTGGGTCACTTGTCGTGCACAGAGAAGGGAGATAACGACACTGTGTTTGGCTGTTTGACTTGGAAAACGATCCCAATTGTTCTTCACCAGAACCAGTTGAGGTACCGCTCGAATGTCGGATTTTCTCAAGCTGAGCAACAACTTCCTTCGCATCCGGTCTCTCATCCCTCTCTGACGCCAGGCATCTCAACGCCAATTCTGCAACTGCACTTATCATTACCTTCACCTCATGATTTACTTGAAACTCCAACTGCCGATCCACTAGTTCATGCAAAGCCCCTTCCTGAATCTTTGTTATCGCCAAGTTAGCAAGGTTGATTTCCTTTCTGTTCCGATTTATGTCCATTGCTATTTTGGCAGAGATGATCTCCACCAAAACGACCCCGAAGCTGTAGACATCGGATTTCTCAGTCAGCTGATAGCACTGATAGTACTCTGGGTCAACATACCCTGGAGAGCCTTGTGGGATAGTAGTAACATGTGAAGCATCCACAGGCAGAAGCCTGCAAAGCCCAAAATCAGCCAATTTGATATCCAAATTCTCGTCCAAGAGAATATTAGAGGATTTCACATCTCTGTGGAATACAGGGGGCTGAAGGCTGTGAAGAAAAGCCAAGGCCTGGGCAGTTTGAATTGCAATGTTCAAGCGTGTTTCCCAAGGTAATCCCTTGGGGCTTTTGCGATCGCCATGAAGATGATCGGCCAGGGTTCCATTTGGGACAAACTCGTACACAAGTAGCAACTCTGGACTATCGGCAGGGGTGCAGCCATAAAGACGAAGGACGTGTGGATGATGCAACGTCGAAAATATCTTCACCTCATTGATGAACTGCTCGAGTCTCCTAGAGTTATCCTGATATAGTCTCTTTACGGCCACAATTCTTCCGTCCCAAAGTTTACCCATATACACCGACCCGAACCCTCCAACTCCAAGTTCGTTCTCCTCGTGGAAGCAATTTCTTGACTCACGAAGTGCTTCGTAAGAGAATATTGGCAAATTGCCCATCTCACGCCCATGCAAATGTCTAGGAAGAGCCCCGCCAGTCGGAGGTTTTATGTTCTTCAGACAAGTTAAGGACAGTACCGCTAGCAACGCAGCTCCTCCAATGGAGCAACCTGCGGTGGAATGAAGAGATTGATATCAATGTGATCTTCGTCCAACCCGGAAAAGAATGCGAAACCAATTCACAGCATGGTTAAATCGGAGAAACAGAATAGGAAGAAATCATAAACTTACCTATTATAATGGCTCTTTGGCGATCTGTAACGCGGCCATAACAAAACTATAGTAAGCGACGGGAAGGATTTGCATATACATATAACAATATATTCTTGTTTATGATGATGGGGCATATATTTGAAAACAGAGCATACCTTGGCCGTGGCAGTTATCCGTACGGGGTCCATTCTTGCAATAACACACGAACGGTGCAGGTGAATCCGAAGTGTTGTAACGGTAGCCACATATCCCCTGACTTGCTTCACATGATTTACAGCTTTCCTCTCTCTTTTTATCATTGTAAAGCAGAGGCATTGATCCCACATTAAGTGTTACTTGTGTCTTAGAACATCCCCGAATCAAATTCCCATTGTCCATCAAACCGTAGTAGACACTAGCATTACATTTCCCGGTAACAATTCTCGAGTTGTTCAACTGACTCTCATTATTACAATTGTACACGTAGAGGGTCCTGTTCTCTCTACCGAATATCACGGCTGTGTCCGTACGTTGTTGATGCGATATCAGCATGTGAGTGGGATGATCTATGAATCTGCACTTCTCGCCCTTCACAACGAAGCACATGCCAGGAGCGCAGTGTAGTATTGTGTAATTCTGGCCCTGAATTGTGATTACTGGAGTTAGGTTCTGCACACAGTCGATCTGAAAGTGAGGGTGACCGCATCCACGGTTTCCCACACCTAAAGGATACTTTATATTTGTAACCCCACATTTATTGTTATTATTGCAATACTGGTATTGCAGGTCCAAGCATAAGTAGCAGGGGAATAGAGAGGCACAGCAGGCAGTAAGAATGACGACGAACAGGGTTCGATCCAGGAAAGGATAAAGGAGATGAGCATATAATTCCATTGGGAGAAGATGAGATGATAGACGTTGTATCAGGGTTGGGAAGGAAAAAGAAAAACCTTACCAGCAATAGGATGAACGACAATGAAGTGTAGGTGGTGTTAAATAACTCAGGAAAGTCGATAAAATTGAGCAAAATCAGCTTAATCATCTAAAGTCGTTTTTAGCATAAACGTCCAAAGATTTAATTTAGACCGATTGATTCCCTTTCCTTTCCTGGTCCCCAAATAAATTAATTTCGTTGGATCGTCAGTATTCTATATATTAATGGTTTGAAGAGGTAAGGTTGAAAGAAAGACGGTACCACGAAGATGATGGATATGGACAATTCTCTGGGAGAAAATAAAATTATGACAAACTCTTTGAGGTCAACAACTGTCATTTTCAGAGTATGGAAAACTTCCTGGACATAGAGCTAACATATCGTGCAGCTAATCCGAGAGATCGCATTTTCAGCAATCATTTATTCCACAAAAACGCGACAGAATCGTATTTGCGGGGAGAACACTTTTGCTTTTGGTCAACAGAAAATTGTAGGAATCTATGTGCTTTTGAAACTTTCTACGTCCGCAAAGACTTTGAAAGACCTTGGAAGCTCGAGCCCTCAAATTTCGCTCAAAAGCAAAATAAAAAACAAAGCAAATAACCAAAAGAACGCGGAGTGGAACGGAAGCCATGAGTCTTTGGTAGATTCAGCGTTCAGCATAATGAAGCCACTCTTTTTAATTAAAAGAAGTCAGTCGACCAGCCGTTCTCTTCTGTTTGGTAAGCCGTAAGCCGCGAAGGAGCGAAGTTTCCATCATACACATGGAGCAGTAGTCTGCACGTCAATTTACTCCGAAAATATATTTTTGGTCGTTAATTGCAGTCAACAAAGGGATCGTGAGCTTTGTTTTTTAAGTGCATTGGTATTAAAAAAATTAAAAAAACGTTTACATAATTGGACGTCTTATTTGAAAGATTTTGTTTATTGATTTAAAATTTTAAAAAGTTTTTTTTGATTAATGGTTAAGTGAGTGGCAAGTTCAACGAATTTGAAAAAGGTCATTCCAAAGCTTTATGATGAAGACATATTAAAAGGTGGTTGTGAAAGTTCGAGATGAGCTCCTGTGAAAACAATTTTTATATATAAAAAAATTGCATGGTATTAAAAGTATAAAAAGATGCGTGGTATTATTTGATTTGATTGGTAAAAGGAGAATTAAAGAAATAGAGTGGTGAATTGGTTTAATTTTTTTTGTTTTTCTCCATATTGACAATGATTTTTTTTTGTGACAATGGTTCTGGGTGGAGATTATGTTTTACATGGGTGGATATTGAAAATTATAATTTTCTTAGGGGTAATATGGAAGATAGCTTGAAGCAATCAAGAAAATAGTTATAAGACAGAGGAAATACAATATTCATGAATTGCAAAGAGCAAGTGAAGAAGATTAAGAAAAAGAATCGAAAATAAGAGGTACAAATTGTTGCCGTGTTTAGAGAGGTTTAGGCCGCAATCGAGAAACTAAGAAGTCTAGCATAAGACAAAGAAGAAATCGAGGTTGATTGGCGTAGCATGGATCTCCTACCACCTAATATGTTTACTCATGCCCTAGATTTGAGTTTCATTCAACAAGCAATGGTCGAAACGATTATGTGCAAGATAGAAAAAACTACAACTTCCAAGGAAGCATGGAAGATCTTGGAAGAAGAATTTGGTGCAAGGGGAGTGACATACAATAGAAGGTTACATCACACGCAGAGAAGCGAGTCACAAATCTGAAAGTATATAAACAAGACTTTGAGAGGACATCAAAGCTTGAAGAATCCTACTCAAAAGTGCATGATGGTTGTGAAGGTTATAAAAGTGAAATCCATGATGCAGACATGCATATGGATGAAGAAAATGCAACAAAGATGAGAAGTGGAAGCCTTTGTGTGTGAAACAGAGCAAGAGCAGATAAATGCTCAAGGACTCCACTATAAAGTGGATTGTGTAGATGATGGTGAATTCCACTATGTCAAAACACATGTAGATTATGACTGCAAAGTGAGACGTGAATTGATGAATCCATCCGCAGGTGATGGTTTTGGTGAAATTCAAATTATCAATGAAATTAACGATGAGCACATGCATGCTCGGATATACCACCATAGTGTGGATGAACATTATTTTGATGTTATGTGTGGTTTCTTTTTTGAAACAGGGATTGATTATGGCAATATGGTAAGTGCCATGTTTGATGAAGAATTGAAGGTTGAAGCTCCCACTATAGCAACAAGATATGAAGTAGTTGGAATTACTCATGAAACAATACATGATCTAGCAACAACTGATGATCAAGAAGAGGATAAAGTGATTGAAGAGTTTTTTATGAGAATATCCACTAATAGTGTAACAGTGGAAGATAACCTCCATGTAGTTGAAAATAAGGCAAAGAAGTGTTGAGATTTTTTGTTTTAATAAAATAGGCAAAAATCTCAGTGTGTGACAACAATAGGAATTTGTTGCTAGATTAGCTCGAGGTTGTTGGGAGAGAGTTAATGCATCCTATATTTGTTGTGAGAGGATTTATGAGGTAGTTAGATTCTCCTAGCTATAAAACAAGTATCCATACGGATTGTTTTGGGTGAGAGAGTTTGTGAGGAACTTGATTAATTTTGTAATCTCCTATTTGATTAATAAAGATTGCCAATGCCTATGTTTGGTGGACGTAGCCCAGATTGGTTGGGTGAACCACGTTAATCTGTTGTGTCTCCTGTGCATGATTTTATTTGCTGAGTATATGTTTTTTGTCTGCTGTGCATCTTGGCTCTAACAAATGGTATCAGAGCGAGGTTGGAGGAGTGCGCAGCAGAGGAGTGACAAGTCGGTGGAACTGCATTGTGGGTGTGGAGCGTTGGCTGTGTAAATCTTGCTGGTGCGTTGCTGGTCAATTGCTGCATGGAGGATGATTTATTCAAACCTGTGTGTTAAGCCGTGGACCTGCGTGCTATGCTCGTGTGGAGTGATTGAATGGCGCAGATCCAAAGGCGGGCAGCTGGTGCATATGGGTTATATACTTGGTGCGTGCGTGGAGTATTCTGCTGGTGAGTATTGTGCTGGTGCGTATGTGTTATTGGATTGTTAAGTGACTCAAGTCAACCGAGCTCCATACGTATAGTTGTTTCCTTTTGGTGATTGACGAGAGCCATAACTGCCAACTTGCGGAACTGAATATGGACATGAAGGACATTAAAGTTTGGTATGTTCCAACAATGTTGTGGTGTTTGCGTTGACAACTTCCATCCCCGACTAACCTCGAAGCCAAGATTATCAAAACCTTGCATACGAATACTATCAATCTATGTTCCATTCTGATTTAATGGATGAGTACCAAATTCATTGGCAACCATCGTTTAATACAGAGGCCACGGGACTGTGATTGATTATTTTTTATTTCCTATTCTCAGACTGAAAAGTGCGTAGCTTTTACATGTGCTTGTCGTTTTTTAATCTGTGTATGAGGTCCCGTTACTGTATTGAAGCCAGAAGCGGGCTTTATACTTTGTTTATTCTATCTCCAT
This sequence comes from Pinus taeda, assembly GCA_000404065.3. Taxonomy (NCBI): domain Eukaryota; kingdom Viridiplantae; phylum Streptophyta; class Pinopsida; order Pinales; family Pinaceae; genus Pinus; species Pinus taeda. Next base: position 89,735 of record APFE030443235.1, on the reverse strand, counting down.
GCAAGGGTATAGCTATTTTTTATAGCCTACACAAGAGAAAATTAGGCTCTCAACAGTATCTAAAATACGGCAAGCTGGGATAACAAAACTTCAAAACCTGACTGGCTAAAGATTTTATTAATAGTACAAATTGTGCCATGAATTTCTAACGTATGTGAATGAATGGTACAACGGCACAGAAATTTGTTTTTTTTTTTTTTAAAGGCACAGGCAGTAAGGCATAGGCAGATTTTTTTTATTAATTGTTGGTATTTAACAGTTGGTGTTTTGGGGATTATTGTGTTTTTTAGTTAATACAAAATGGAAAAAACTCAGAGTTCCCGGTTTGAAATTGAGAATTTTAATGGCAAAAATAACTTCGAGATCTGGAAGGTGAAGATGCATGATCTTCTTGTCCAGAAAGGCGTGGCAAAGGCGTTGATGGGTAAAACCAAACAACCTTACAACATCACAGATGATGAGTGGGACGAGATGGATGAAAGAGTAGTTAGTGCTATTCGACTGTGTCTGGTGGATGATGTCCTGTTTAATATTGTGTTGGAGACAATAGCTGCTGGTTTGTGGACGAAATTGGAGAAACTGTACATGAACAAATCCTTAACCAATAGGATTCTCCTGAAGTGACAGTTGTACAGTTTGCGAATGAAGGAAGGTACATCAATTGCTGATCATTTGAATGCTTTTAATACTCTTTTGGTGCAATTACAAAGTATATAAGTAAAAATTCAATCTGAGGATAAAGCTATTACTTTATTGTGCTCCTTGCCCGAGTCATGGGATCATTTTGTTACTTCTATAAGTCTTAGTTCATCAGAAACTATTGAGTTTGATGATGTAGTTGCATCTTTATTATCAGAAGAAACAAGGAGAAGGTCACGTTCTGAAACCTCTACATCAGAAGCTATGATGGTTAGAGGTCGTTCGAAAGAAAGACACTCCAGGAGGCCAAGCGACTCACGTTCAAAGTCGAAAGGGAAAAAGAGTAAGGTAAAATGTTGGTTTTGTGGCAAATCAGGGCATTTAAAGAAGGACAGCTGGAAGAGACAGCAGCAAACTTCTAAAGCAGATTCTTTGACAAAGAAAAAGGAGGCAAATACGATAGATACAGGTTCGACATTTGGTTCAGGTATGAGTGATGAAGTATTATCAGTTAATGTGTCAAATCATGATCAACATTGGTTGTTAGATTCTGGTGCATCAAACCACATGTGTATCAATAAAGAATGGTTTAAGACATATAAATCAATTAATGATGGAGTTGTGCACATGGGTAATGATGTAACATGTAATATTGTGGGGATTGGGAGCATACAACTGCAAATGTTTGATGGGACAACTAAAATGTTAACTGATGTGAGGCATATACCATATTTAAGGAAAAATTTGATTTCATTAGGAGCACTTGATTCAAATGGATATAAAACTGTAATTCAAGGTGGAGTAATGAAAATTTACAAAGGTATTTTACTAGTTATGAAAGATAAGAAGGTAGGAAATCTATTTCAGTTAGAAGGAAGTACAGGGTCAGATTTTGTGTCTATAGTGTCTGAATATGACAGTAATTCCATTCACTTATGGCATCAAATATTGGGGCATATGAGTGAAAGAGGGTTGAAAATTTTGGCTGATCGCAAGTTACTTCCAAATCTAAAGTCTGGAAAGTTAGATTTCTGTAAGCATTGTCTGTTTGGAAAACAAAGTAAACAAAAGTTTAAAACAGGCAAACATACTAGTAAAGGAATACTTTATTATATCCATTCAGATGTCTGGGGTCCAGCTCCTACAACCTCATATGGTGGTTCGTCATATTTTGTATCATTTATTGATGACTTTTCTAGGAAAGTGTGGGTCTACATGTTGAAAAGGAAGTCTGATGTTTTTTCAGTTTTCAAGCAGTTTAGAGCATTGGTAGAAAACAACACTGGTAGAACAATAAAGTGTTTAAGAACTGACAATGGTGGTGAGTTTACTTCCAAGGAGTTTGACAACTATTGCAAGGATGCAGGATCGAGAGACATAAGACCACGATTTATACTCCTCAGCAAAATGGAGTTGTTGAACACATGAACAGGACTCTTCTAGAGAGAGAAAGGAGTATGCTGAGTAACGTCGGGCTGCAAAAGGAGTTGTGGATGGAAGCAGTGGCAACAGCTTGTTATGTGATAAAATGATGTCCATCGACAACGATAGGCTGCAAGATTCCGCAAGGGGTATGGAAAGGACACCCTTGTGACTATTCTAACCTCAGAGTGTTTGGTTGTGATGCATACTCTCTAGTGCCTAAACATCAGTGAACTAAATTAGATCCAAAGTCTAAAAGGTATATCTTTGTTGGGTATGTTGTTGGAACAAAGGGATATAGATTGTGGGATCCTACTACCCCCAAAATCATCATGAACAGAGATGTAAAGTTTAATGAATCCTCTCTTGTACAGTTAGATGTAGATAGTAGATTGAAACAGGGTGATGTATTTGACTTTCAACACATTCAGTTTGATAGCATTTCTAATGATAGTCATGATGACCATAGTTCAGATACTAGTCATGAACAGGTTTCAGAATCAGAACATGAACAGGGTTCAGGTATAGATCATGAACAGGTCTCAGATACTGATCATCAAGAAGTTCTTACAGATGGTAGTTAGCCAATTGAGGAAGTGCCAGAAACATCCTTAAGGAGGTCGACAAGAATCAAACATCCACCGAGAAGGTATGATGATTATGTTACTTCAATTGCATTTACTGCTAATGACGATGAACCTCTGTGCCATCAGGAAGCAATAGAAGGTTCGAAAAGTGACAAGTGGAAAGCAGCCATGAAGGATGAAATGATGGCCTTAGGTAAGAACGGCACATGGGATCTGGTTGAGCTTCCGAAAGACAGGAAAACAATGGGGTGTAAATGGGTTTTCAAGCTGAAACGGGGTGTGAATGATACGGAAGACAGGTACAAAGCGAGGTTGATTGCAAAAGGGTTTTCTCAGAAAGCCGGCATTGACTTTCATGAATTTTTTCACTAGTAGTTAAAATTGTTTCAATTAGAATTGTGTTAGCATTAGTGGCTTTGCTTGATTTAGAGTTGCAGCAATTAGATGTTAAGACTGC
>APFE030443235.1:68731-86063 GCA_000404065.3 Pinus taeda | reverse complement strand
TTTGGTTGAAAGGTTTGTTTGGTGAATTTGGTAGGTTGTAGGACAACATCAAGTTATTTTGTGACAATCAAAGTGCAATACATTTGGCTAAGAATCCGGCCTATCATAGTAAATCAAAGCATATATCGATCAAGTACCATTTTGTAAGACAGGTTATCATTGAAAAGGGAGTCTCTCTTGAAAAGGTGCATACAAAGGAGAATTGTGCAGACATGTTCACGAAAGCAGTTTTGTTAGAATAACTACGTTGGTGTTTGGCTTCTCTTGGCTTGCATAAAAGATAAAATAATAAAGAAATAGGGCATCAGGCTAATTGTTGTCAAGGTGGAGATTGTTGAGATTTTCTGTAGTAATAAAATAGGCAAAAATCTCAGTGTGTGACAACAATAGGAATTTGTTGCTAGAATAGCTCCAGGTTGTTGGGAGAGAGTTAATGCATCCTATATTTGTTATGAGAGTATTTATGAGGCAGTTATATTCTCCTAGCTATAAAACAGGTATCCATACGGATTGTTTTGGGTGAGAGAGTTTGTGAGGAACTTGATTAATTTTGTAATCTCCTGTTTGATTAATAAATATTGCTGATGCCTATGTTTGGTGGACGTAGCCCATATTGGTTGGGTGAACCATGTTAATCTGCTGTGTCTCCTGTGCATGATTTTATTTGCTGAGTATATGTTTTTCGTCTACTGTGCATCTTGGCTCTAATAAGAAGCAAGAGGTACAAGCTCTCACTCAAGAGCATAATAAAGATGTTTTTAACATTATTTTTGGAGATTCATGTGTTCAAAATAGCATGAGATCAGAAATTGAATTCAAGGTTGTTAATAATTTGGATGCATATTTGAAGCTCATTGAAGAATGGATTGATAAACCGATTGAAAAAATTGATGCGAGTCTTAAAGAAACAACTAGAATAAAATAATTGAATGAAATGGTGAATGATGATATTGAGTGTGTAGATTAGAGGAAAAAAACACTACTACCTAATTATGAATGTAAAGAGAATAATTTGGATGTTTTTGAAGACAAAGATGAATGAATTGAAACAATTTTTCAGCAATGGAGTCAAGAAGAGATAAGATTCTACTATCAAGAAATATGGTAAAAAGAAAGTCAGAAATATAAAACGCAAGAAGCAGAGAGAAGAACACAATTTAAAGATGAAGAGTTATGACAACAGTGTATAGTTGAATGAATCTTTGAGGACGAAGTTGTAGAAGACCGACTCATGTCAGAGTCAAGACAAGTCAAAGAAATATCGCAACAACAACATGTAAAGAAATATGGAACCTACAATAAGAACATGCAAGAGAGAATGAAACAATTTCGAGGATATAGAAGTTGGAAGAAAAGAAAAAGAAAATGCAAAATTGTAAAAGTTTTGAGTCATTGTAAGCCTATTTGAGAAATAGACCAGCAGACATGTTTGAGTGATAATTGAGTCAATTTCTATTGTTAGCTTAACATGCATAGTTGAGTCATGTTTGGGTTATGTTGAGTCATACAGTCGTAATTAAGGGGGAGTGTTGGAAATTGTAATTACTCCCACATGAAATTGTTAGCTAAATTTAGGGTCAGTGAACTGAGTCAAGTCAAGTGAGTTTGAGTTAAGCTATATTTTGGGAAAAGTCAAACTTAGAGTGTGTCTGTGTATGTTGAGTTATTTTGGGCAAGTAGCTAATCTAAAAAGTATAAATACTCCTCCACGAGTTCATTGTAATCAATCAAGTTTGTGTGATTGATAGAAAATAATAACAACTCTTATGATTTGTGTGTTAATTATTGTATTTCTCCTCTCCACCTTTCCAACAAAAGACCTCTCCAACCAATACTGTGATGATTTATATTAAAAACGATATGACATTATCACAAGTGATTATTTTTTAGGTGAACAACATGCATAAATTTTCTCGGATTTGATACAAAACATTGTTCTTTGGTGAATAGGATGTGTGGTGTATTTGTATACCTCTGTTTAAGGGAGACATATCCTATGTAAATACGTTCAAATTATAATGAAATTTTACTCCATGTAGTTTTTATATTCATTAAAGAGAGAACTCATTGAGAAGAGGTTTCTTTTAAGTTAGAATTTTCGTTGTATATATTTTTTAAAATTTTTGGAAGGAGATTTGAAAAGGTAATATGATTGGGCTATTTTAAAATACAATAGGGTAGGGATAAGTTAGGTTTTTTTTGTTATAGTGTATGAGTGGTAAGTTAAATTTAGTGGTAAGTTAAATTTGGAAGGATGATTGGAGGTGTTTTTATAGTGAATTTGAATATAGAGCAAAAGATTAAAAGTAGAAAATAAATTAATTTTCTGAAATTTAATTTTTATTTATAAAAGTTGTGTATAATTATGATAATTTGAGTTTTCCTAACAATGATATTTCTTTTTTCATCCAAAATATAATGTATATTTTTTTTAGTGTTATCTTTGACTATCTAAATGATGGAATTGGATTACAAAAAAAATGTAAAATTGTAGAGAACATATGGTTCTTGTGGGAAAATAATTTTTCAAAATTTATAATATTTATTTTATATATTTATGCTAATAGACATGTCTATTTTGGAATTGAGCATCTAGAATTTTAATTTAATGATCAATAATTATTCGTTGAATGATAAGGCTTTAATATTCAAAGAATATTCTAGAATATACTTAGTAGTATACATAAATCAAATGATGAGATTTATTTCCAAAGTAGTTATTCCTTTTTTTCCATTTTATTTAAATTGATTAATAAAAAAATACCATATGAAGTAGTGTTATATGAAATGAGTCATGATTTTTTTGGGTATGTGGTATTGATAAACCATGGTCTCTCAACAAAACTTATTTACATATTAAGAATCTCCATAGTAAAGTGGGGTCAAATCTCCATGGTTAAGAATCTTGTTACATATATTTTTTTTAAATGTATACATGTTTAACTTATATATTAATTCTTGTTATCATTAATAATTATTGTTATTATTTTAAATAAAGTTATAATTTAGTTAGTTCTTATGATACGCTTAATTTTAACAACTTGAGAATTATGATGAAGTGTTTCGATGCTTATTATCTATTGAACCCAATGGGCATTTGCTAGTCATTTAATTTATATGATTGCACTAGTTTTTAACTTATGAAAGTCACTATATTCTTGAAATTAATTCCGTTAGTTCTACGTAAAAGGGTCTGAACATTGTCAAACAAGTTCTTTTTAGATCGTCACTCTTAGTGTCTACTAGTGCACCATATAATTTTTACTTCAAATGCTTAAAAACAAAAGTTATGGGGGAAATAAGAGGGATATATTTTAATATTTTTATATATATCAAGGAAAAAATATACTAAAAATAGTAAGTACTACTAAATTTATAAAAAGAAAAACATCACGAATTTGCATAGTTAACTCTATATGTGTGTGTAGTTTCATGGACAATGGATTTGTCTAACATATATAAATATAACATCATAAATAGAGATATAGAGATGTTTATGAAAAATTAAGGTTTTCATGTGTTTATATCCCAAACCAATAAGTTTTTCATCCACAACGTATGTCCCAAGCAACCAACTCATGGTGCATATGAGATTCCCACCAAGTTTAATTTCAAGAACTACATGCTCATTCCTTTCTCTAGGAATACACATGCAGTTTGTGAATGAACACACTTTTTTAAATGCATATGTGTTCTTAGTTTTATGAATATGCATGCATTTCTAGACCTAGAAGCTAGGTAAAGGGTTGAGGTGGGGCAGGATAGTGGGGAAGGGAGAGAGGAGAGAGATTCGAGGAGAGAGAAAGAGAGACTTGTGGGAGAGGAGGAGGGGAAAAATGAGAGAGAGAAAGAGGGGGGGATAAAATGAGAAAGAGAGAGGAGGGATTTGTCTAACATATATAAATATAACATCAAAAATAGAGATATAGAGATGTTAATAAAAACTTATGGTTTTCATGTGTTTGTATCCTAAACTGCTAGGTTTTTCATTCACAACCTATGTCCCAAGCAACCAACTCACTGTGCATATAATCTTCCCGCCAATTTTAATTTCAAGAAATACATGCTCATTCCTAGCTCTAAGAATGCACACACAATTTGTGAATGAAAACACAGTTTTAAAGGAATATATGTTCTTAGCTTTAGGAATATGCATGCATTTTTAGACCTAGAAACTAGGTAAAGGGTTGAGGTGGGGCATGATAGTGGGGACAGGAGAGAGAAGGAGAATAAGTCGGGGAGAGAGAGAGAGAGAGAGACGCGTGGAAGAGAGGGAGGGGGAAAATGAGAGAGAGAAAAAGGGAGGGACATAATGAGAAAGAATAATGGGGAATAGAGAGATAGTGGAAGTGAGATAGGGAGAGAAAGAGAGAGGGGGGGGCAGGGGGAAAGATTGTGTCCATGAGTTAGAGATGGAAAGAAAAATAAGTAGAGTGAGGGAGAGAGAGGAGAGGGAGGTGGTAATGAGAAAGGGAGGGAGAAAAGGAGAGAGGGAGGAAGGAGATAATGCTATAGATAGGATGGTGAGAGATAGATATGGGGAGAGAGGAGGGTAAAGAGAAAGAGAGATGAGAGAGAAGTGGGAGAGGGAGGGAGAGATAAAGGTAGAGAGGGTTGTCATGAAGGCGAGATTGAGGTATGGAAGGAGGGATAGACAAAGAGAGAGGAAGGGGAAGGGGGGGGAGTGATTAAGTGATTGGGGGGAGAGAGGGATGGAGAGAGAGGACCCTTCCATCGAAAACTTGGGTTAGTATTTTTTGATGATATACTAATCTACAACAAGTCTTGGAACGATCATGTTGAACATGTTGACAGGGTGCTCAAACTATTTGAGGGGAAACAATTATATGCAAAAACCTTAAAGGTTGCTTTAGAGTAAAGGAGGTGGAATATTTGGGTCATATTGTATCCGATGAGGGTGTTAACGTAGACCCTAACAAAATTAAAGCCATTAAGGAATGGAAAATCCCCACAACCATAAAGCATCTTCGATGATTTCTTAGGTTGACAGGATATTATTACAATTTTTTTAATAATTATGGAGAATAGTAGCACCTCTGACATTATTACTGAATAAAGATGCATTTTATTAGACTTTAGAAGCAACTAAGGCCTTTGAACATCTTCAAGAGGGAATATGCCAAGAACCATTCTTAGCTACTTCAGACTTCACAAAAACCTTAATTGTGGAATCTGATGCCTCAGAATATGGAATTGGTGTTATTTTAATACAAGGAAGAAGGCCCATTTCTTTTGAAATTCATCCAATCAAAGGAAAGTATTTACACAAATCTATTTATAAGAAGGAAATTTTGACAATATTACATGCACTAAAGCAATGGAATCTTTACATAATGGCAAGACACTTTAAGTTAAAAATAGTTCATGGTAGTCTTATATACTTTATGGAACAAAGATTATCTTCAGAAGAGAAAAAAAATGGGTCACAAAGATGTTGGGTTATGACTTTGAAATCATCTACAAAAAAGGGAAGAAAATTTTTGTTGCAGATTCACTCTAAATAAAGGATGAGGATGTGGAAGAATTTCTTTGTGCCATTTCTATTATCTAACGTGATTGGATAACTGAAGCAAGGGATGAATGGAAGAATGACGAAGAGATTTGGACACAAATTCAAACGTTACAACAAGATCCCAATAGATATGGTACATTTAGATGGAAAAATTATTCATTATGGTACAAGATCGCTTATATCCCTGTAAGAATCCCCCCAAAAAAAAATTGGAATCGCACACCTCCCCCTTAGGAGGGCACTCGAGATTTTTAAAAACTTACCACAGGGTCAAAATTTTTTTTTTGGGATGGCTTTAAATCTTATATTTAGAATTTTTTGGAAGAATGTTTGGTTTTCTAACAAAATAAACTTGAGAAAATTAAGACCTTGGGTCTATTACAACCTTTAGCCATTCCAAGCCAGCGTTGGGAGGAGGTCTCAATGGATTTTATCACAAGTTCACCTAAGTCTAAAGGAAGGAGTATCATAATGGCGGTAGTTGATAAACTTACCAAGTATGCACACTTTTGCGCATTATCTTGTCCTTTTAAGATGAGTACAGTTTCTATTGCATTTATGGAAACAATTCAAAAGCTATATGGAAACCCAAATATTATTGTAAGTGACAGAGATCCCATTTTCACTGGAATTTTTTGATGGAATTATTTTCTTGTATTGGTACTCAATTAGCTCATATCTCATCCTATCATCCTCAATCTGATGGGAAACCTAAGATAGTGAACAAACATTTGGAAGGATATCTTCATTGTTTTTTATTTGATAAACAAACACAATGGGTCAAGTGGTTACCTCTAGCTAAATGGTGGTATAATACTTCCTTCCATACTGCAGAAAAAATTACCCCATTTATGGCACTTTATGGATATCATTTCTGTTCCATCACATCATCTTTAAGATAAAATTCTAAGGTTAAAGAAGTGGAAGATCGCATCGAGCATCAACAACAAGTTCTCCAACTCTTAAAGGAGAACCTCACTCTGGCATATAATCGAATGAAATAATAGGAATATCAACATCTTAGTGAAATAAGTTTTGACATAGGTGATTGGGTATTTTTATGGCTACAACAATACAAACAAATGTCCCTCAAGGAAGAGAAGAATGATAATAAAGTATCACCTAAGTGTTATGGTCCTTACAAGGTGTTGCAAATGATCGATACTATGACATACAAATTGGAGTTGCATGCATCTTCTCAAGTACTCTCGATTTTCCATATTTCATGCTTGAAGAAGGTTATTAGTGATAAGCCCCTATTTCAAACACTGTTACCAAAACTTGACGAAGAAGGACAAACCAAAGTTGAGGTGTTATAAGTCACAGAGAAAAGAACCTAACATCTATGGAATCGATTAATTTCAAAGTATATGATTAAATGGAAGAACTTACCCACTGAAGATTCCAGATGGGAGGACGAGAATTTTATACAATAGGAACTGGAACTACTCGAGCATTGAGGACAACAATTTTTTGAAGGAGAGGGGCATGTTAGGTCCCTATAATACTAGTGTATCTCCCTTATTGTTATTGTTAGTGTAACCCCCTATTTTTATTGTTTTTCCCATGTATCCCCCATATTATTATTGTTGTGCCCCATAGAAGCACACTATTGTTATTGTTGTTCTCTTACATTATTATTTTTATGTAGGCATTGATTATATTGTGACCTCTTAGGCTCCTATATATACTAAGGAGGTCTTATCATTTGTATCATCTAAAAATTATTCATTTATGTAATGTAAAGGAGGTTTCATCCTCAAAGAGGATTATTTTTAAGCCCCCGATCTATATTTTCTTTTGTCTTGTGAGATGGTTGCATAAAAAATAATAACAAACTCATTATAATATTGTTTTTTGAGTCACATCTTTTGTAGCTAGTGTATCGCATTTTGCATTGGTCCTTAAAAAGTTTTTAATAGTATGTACCTAAGTAAGTTATGATGTAAGCATAATACGACATGTGTACCCCCATGAATTTAGTGTTAACAATGGAATCACTTTGCAATGCAGGTTTATGCTAAGATATAAACCACTTATGAGATGGAAGTGGACACGGATCCCTACAACATGGTTGAGGGTCAACCAAAAAAGCCTTAATCATGGTTTAGGGTAAACTGATAAAACATTGAGCATGGTTACAACTAATATGAGAAAACCCTAAATGATGTTGATGGTAGGGGAGTTACAGGTATAGGGGTGAAGATAATGATAGCTAAATGAACCATGTATGTGAAGTTACATCCTAGTAGACCAATAGTTATAGCGGCCAGTGACCCATGCATTCTGATGGATGGTTGTTCCTTTATATGGACATATTGTTGTTGTGAAAAACACCCTCCAACATTTCCCCTACACATGAATTTTGGAGCCTCCTTGCGATCTCATGATCTGTAGTTCCAAGTTGATCATAGTCGCTTCATGGTCGATTAATTTTTGCTAAGGGTGTTCTTCTGAGATTCTAACTATTGAAGCCACTTTTATACACATGCTTAGCGTTTTGAGGCACTCATAAGCACACCTTATTCTATTAATATTGGTGGTCTATGCTTATCCTTTGAAGATAATCATTGTGCAATATTGGAAGACATTGCCTATGTAGTTATTGGTAACAATGATTGCACAGTATTTAGTGGTAGGCACTGGATAACTCCTCAACATTGCATAACCCCTGATGGAAATGCTTGCGCAATTGGTAGGAAAAATAAATATACAATCCATTTGGATAGTTAGTATGTAATTCTAGTTGATAGTCTCTCTCACTCTTAGATGGAAGTGTATCATCATCCCAATGGGTTTTCTCAACTGCCACTTTTGCGTGCTTTTTCTTTCATAAGTTTCACTTTCAATTTCATGACTATCAATTTTTCTCTCTCACTTTTGCAAGTGCTACTTTTTCTTTCTTTAGTTTTTGCATGTTCCTCTTCCACTTTCCTTACCTTTCGCAAGTGTTTTTTTCACTTATACTTACTATCGCAAGTGTTTCTTTTGATTGTTTTCACTTTTGCATGTCTTGAAGTTTAGCATAACACTAGAGGTAGATATATCACACTCTTCTACATCACTTGATCATATATATATATAATAAGAATGTGCACTAGATAATATCCCTCAGCTTAGTATACTTTCTGGTTGCAATCGACACTTTTGTCGTAACTTGTATTCTAAGTGTCGCAAAGCTACGTTTCAATTGTCGCACTTAAAAATAAGTGCTTCTTTGTTGTTGATTCAAGCTATGAATGTAGATCATGGGTATGGTGCATTCTATTGGCTTATTTTATATGGTATACATGTGTGTGACTCGATTTTGGAACTTGTTTACAACATATTTTCTCCCTTATTCCATTGATCCAACACTTTGCCAATTTTGGAGTTCATCCATGTCCTCACATCTCTCGCAACTTATGATAATATTTAATATTCTAGGAAAGTGATGAGTGTTCTTCACTCTCCTTAGTCTCATTGATGAAATCCTTACCTCTCAGACTTTTCCACTCTGCGCATCCTAAGGAAAACCCCCTCCACCTGCAAATTGAGCAACCTTGGAGTTAGACCATCAATCGAGCTACTTAGCCTTTCCAACTATGCATTTCATGGTTCCTCCTTCCTTGGATTGTGTATTGAGCAGTTGCAGTGGATAGTGGTGCCATCCTTGTGTCATTGCCATGCCCAATTGTGCAGTCTACAAGGATTCCTCTTCAACTATTTTGCATTGCATTGTTCTAATGCCCTAACCATTAGAGGAATTTTGAGTTATAAAATGGCCCTCCTAAGAAAATTCTAAAATGATACTGGAAATAATAAAATAAGATTAAATTACATCATCAAATTTTAGAAGGAAAAAAACTATTCTTTTCAACTCGTATTTTCAACTTATCTCCCTATGGGCTTACTCAAAATTCAAGCAACAACACCCACAAGATGACAATTTTGATTCCACATCTAAGGAGCACCCATGTTGCATACTTTCGATGGATCATACTACACGAAAAAAGAGAAATACATGAAAAATGCGATTGCAGTCATGTTTTTTCATGTATTTATCATTTTTCGTATAGCAAAGTCCATTTAAAGTATGAAACATGGGTACTCGTTGGATGAAGAATTAAATTTTGCATCCAACAAGTACTCGTGATCGAAATTTGAGTAAACAATATTGGGAGATAAGTTGAAAATATGAGTTGAAAAAGTAGTTTTATTATTTTATTAATTTTTAATATTTTTGCTTTTTTACTCCAAAAATGGTGAATCATCCCCCATGGTTGACATCATCATCTTGAATCCTATTGGTTCTTGTCAATTTTATTTTGGTTGTACATTTTTCTTAGGAGGCCCATTTTAGACCTCAAATTTCCCCTAATGTTGCCTCCCTGCTTCCCTAACTTGCTCAACTACGCAATATCTTCATCTAATGGGTCCCCTACTATGCATTATGAAATTATAGTGGGAAGTAGGTCACCTCTATGTCACTGGAAACCTTAATTGCACAATCCTTAGAGTCTCTCCCTCAATCATTGTGCATTACGCTGTTACACTATGCACTACCTTGTCCTATCTTGCATTCGACTATGCATTGCACAATTATAATGGGCATTGAGGTCAACTCTCAATCCCTGTGATGCTCAACTGTGAAATAATTTCCTCCTCTTCCTTGAGCATTGTGCATTGTGCATCCTCAGTGAGCAAGATCATCACCTTGACTCCTAGACTTCCCCAATGCACATGACCGTGATAAGCCCTCCATAATTGCACATTGTTTACTTCCATAACGCAATGTAGTCATCCTTGCATCCCTACAGTCAATAGCTTCCATGAGAAAGCAAAGGTATAAAAGGTGGTTTACATACTGATGTTGGCTTATCATGAGTGGACTTCATCCATAGGTGTTATTATTTCAATAGGCAAGGTGATCCTCAAGGGAGGTTATCAAGGAGAGGTTATAAGAGAGAAATTGTGAAGGAGCATAAGAAAGAACTATAATGAAGGACATGAATGAATCTTGGACAAAGACAAAGACATGGAAACTCATGCTAACTTAGAAGGCTTCAACACTCACCCAAACCCTTTGGAGGGTGAAGATGAATTTCAACGAAAGATCCATAGTGATGAAGTTAAATTGATAGCAGAAAAGAGGAAAGCTTGACATTGATTAAATGAAGGCTTATGTCACCATCACCAAATCATGGCTTCTCAAAGTGTCACCACAAAATTCATGCGTCTGTATTTTTCCACATCACATGTGGAATGTAATTATTTAATTTCCAAAAAATGAGAAAATGTAAAATGTGTGGAATCCCAAGGGTCCCACATGGAATGTGAAAAGTCACTACAAAGTTCTAAAGTCAAGTAGAAGCTCAAAGGTCATGTAGGAATTTGAAAATTCATTGTAGAAGTTCAAGAGTCATAAGGGATCTCAAGAGTCACATGAGAGGTAGAGAATCACATCATTTGTTATAAATACACTTTCATAGCTCAAGAGAAGGGACTTTATACTTTTTACCTTGGCTTCTCTAGCTTGGCGTAGGAGAGAAGATCTTTCTTTGGAGAATCATGTAGTGACTTAATGTTCCACTATTGGGCCTAGTGTGGCAAGATTGTAATTGTGTGCCTTGGGACTTTCACTTAATACATGAAGCTCTCAGAGCTGACGCAATTTCATGCGTATGTCATGAATGATTATGAAACTATTCTTTCATTGTTTGTGTTGTATGTTTATGTTAACACATACTAATGAAAATGAACTATTTTGTTGGATTCAGTATGCATCTTGTTGAATGTGAATTGTTACTTACTTTTATTATTGTTGTTATCTTGTGAGCTAATTTGCAAGTTACTCTCTCTTAGGATAGTACTATTACCTTTCTTCTAGAGGCAAACTCTCTCTTCTCCCTCCTATGAAAACACCTCATATAAATTGAAATTTTATGCCTCACAATGTCATCTTACTTGCTTGTTTCAAATATTGTTTACATAATCTCGTATGTTGATAATTGCATCCAATGAAAATTCTTAAGGATATTGGCAACCAAGCTTATTTCCTAGTTGGGGCTCCTACTCCAAATGATATGAGGTCTAGTTAGGGCTTCATACCAACCAGACCCCATTTGTCGGCAATCTTCCAGCACGATCAACAAGGCATGAATACGCAACAAGCATAACTCTAGCTCCCAACATGAGTCACTCATAAGCATTTAAATTTTTAGTTGCATATCTTTGTTTATGGGTGTTGAATGGGTTATACTTTTATGGTCACATATTGGTGTTATGGAATTATATTCAGTAAAGGTTTAATAAATGAGATTATTGTTGAAATGTGATATTTATCTTTTGATGATATATTTTTAAAAATATTATTATATTTAAAAATATAAGTAATTTAATTGACAAATGATTTTATATATAATAGTTTTAATTATATATAATATATATATTATATTAATATAATTATATATATATATATATATACTATAGATATGACATTATTAAAAAGTTAATTTTCATAACAATGGTTTTTTATAATAATTTTATTATTGTCATAGAAACTATAACTACAACATGTTTTTGGGAGGTTTATGTTTATGTATATTATACTTATATTTAATTTAATAATAAATTTAAATGGAATAAAACATTGAGTTGTTTTTATTGTAATTTTTTGAAAGTTTTTATGTTGGGTTTTTTAGTCTAATTTCTGTAGAATCTATGAGAAATTTATTAAAATCACAAGTTTGATTGGTAATCCTTGCACAATAGAAGTGCCCTAGGGGTTTTTCAGGTGTTGAATTCATATATACAACCGAAAAACCAGTTTAAATAACACAAATCAAGATTTCACCTCATATTTTTCCATCGGATTCTCGCACAAGAAAGTCCAAAAATTTGCACTAAAAACAACTCCATAAAAAATATTTTGGTTTAGTGATTTTTTTCAATAAATTAGATATTAAAGTTAGAGAAAATTTAGATACTCTAAATGGAAAAAATAAAAAATAGAACATATTTAAATTTGCATTTGCATTTTTTGCATATGACATTATGTGCATTCTAATGAATTAATAGAATACACTTGAACTTTTTAAACAATGCCTTTCACACCAAGCACTTTTGGATTCTCGCTATTTAAAGTTTGCACTATTTTGCAAATAAATTAATTGGATATTTACCTTTAAAAATACTAAAAATTAAAAATTGAGTTTATAAGGAGAAAACTATAAAATAAGAAAAAATAGTTATATTCACTCACACAGATGAATATGAATAAGAAGGTAGGTGAGTTTCAAATTTGTAAAGTTTAGGTGTTGATAATTTTACTTTAGGTCCATGAAGATGATTTTCCTTACTAATCACATATATAAAAATGTTCAAAATAAGCTAGAATTATTTCGAATATCATGAGATGGAAAATATGACAAGTGGGATGGAGAGAGATTGGAGCTTTATGGCTGGAGTTTTAGTGAATATGTGCGCGATATGAAGGAAAGTATGTGTTTGGTTTTTTTTGCCACCTGATTTGTAAGCTCATCATTAGCTATGTGGAAGAACCCTGGACTAGAGAATTGATTGTGCATGAATTATAGTAGCATGTTGAAAAATGCAGTAATGATTTCCATATCAGCAGAGAATTTGGATGATGTTAACTTGTGTGATATGGCTTGTGTCACCTAATTTACTCAGTAAATTCGAGTTGGAGGAGTTAGAATTAAGTTCTGCATGTGTGACTGCTAATTTTTAGCAGTCAAGGTCACTTATCTAAGGTTTTTTTCAGTTACCTATAAGAAAAACATATGCAAATGCACATAGATATGGAGGATGAGATAAGGTATAGCATAACCTGGATTTGCACAATCACCTTTCAGAGGGAGTCAGGCTCCCCCCTCATGCTCAAGGATGTCATGTTCATTTTGGGCCTAAAGAAAAATCTTGTCTCTATTGCAATTTGGAAGACTGTGGTTGTGATGTGATCTTCAACAAATGAAATCCATTCCTGAGACACATAGCGATGGCAAAGGTGAACTAGGTCAGGGTTTGTGTGAATAACTTGTATAAACTAGATGTGGAGGATTGTGTTATATTGAGCACAAAGGTGGAGAAGGTGAAAAGCCATGATGTTAGTAAACTTTGGCATAGAAGACTTGGCCATTTTCATTATGGTGCTTTGAAGATCATGTAGCAGATAACCACAGGCTTCCCCAAAGCAACACTTGAGCAACAAGATGTAACTTGGGGAGGTAAAAAAAATCCACATTCCATGCTCGGGACAACAAGGCACATGAAGTACTCGAAAGGATCCACTCTGATGTCTGTGGATGTTTCTGGTTAGCCTCCAGTTCGAGGAAAAAATATTTTGTCACTTTTATTAATGAGTTCTCAGGGAAGTGCTGGATCTTCTTCATGCAGAAGAAGGATGAGACATTCTCCAAGTTCATAGAATTCAAGGTACTGGTTGAGAAAGAAATGGGAAAGAAGGTGAAGACTCTAATGAGAGATAATGGAGGTGAGTACATGTCAAATGAATTTAAAAATTTATGTGCAAAGGAAGGAATTCGACGAGAGTTGAAAACACCCCATAACCCACAACAAAATCGGGTGGTTGAGAGAAATAATTGTAGCATTGTGGGATAAGTGAGGGTGACATTGCATGATCAAGTCCTACCTCTACATTTGTGGATCGAGGCATTCAACGCAACAGTCTATTTGCAGAACTGGAGTCCTCATCAGATTCTGGGCATGATTACATTGAAGGAGGCTTTCTCGGGAAGAAAGTCAGATGTGTTGCACTTCAAGATTTTTGGAGCCTTTTATTATTGCAATGTCTCGAAAGAATCAAGGAAGAAGCTAGATCTGATAGTAGAATTGGGGGTATTTGGGGGTTACATAGAAGCTAACCACAACTGTGTACTTGCCATCGCTCGAAATGACAGTTATGTGAAAGGATGTAATATTTTATGAATGTAAATCCATGCAGAGCTCTCTTCAGATGGAGCTTTGGATCCCACTAGAAGAGTATATTTTAGTTCCAAAGGAAGAGCCTCAGGAAGTTGTGGAGAATCCACAAGTTGAGGAGAAGAGAGTGGAAACAACCACTCAAGAAGAACCATCTAAAGAAGGCAGAAAAAGGACCAAGGAAGATGAGAGCCTTATGCAGGATGTAAGGGAGAATGTGGGTTCTCCTTCAAATTAGAGCAGGCAGATAAGGTCACCAGATTAGTACACTGGCTACATGTTTCTAATGATCGATCTTGTAGAGATTGAGCCATACTCTTTCGAGGAAGTAGTAGAGAAACTTGTATGGGTGATGCAATGGTGGAGGAATACAAATCCATCGTAAAGAAAAGTGTTTGGGAAGTATTCCCAAGACCAGGAGAGAAATCATTTGTGGGTTCGAGATAGATCTCCAAGGTAAGGTATGTAGCATACAAAAGCATAGAAAATTACAAGGCCATATTTGTGGCCAAGGGGTAATCTCAAGTTGAGGGGATTAACTATGAGGAGAAATTTTCTCCTGTAGCAAGGTACTCATCCATTAGATCAATTCTTTCTCTGGCTACATAGATGGGCTGGTAGAACCACCAGATGAATGTAAAAACAACATTCCTCAGGATCTATTTAGGTGGAGGTGTACATTGAGCAACCAGAAGGCTTTGAGGCTTTTGATCAAGAGAGTCATGTGTGCAGACTTAAGCAAGCGTTGTACAGTCTCAAGAAATCACCTCATGCTTGGTACACCATTTATCTGATTTAGAATATTAGATTACAGTGCTAATATCCTCTTCAGATTCTAAACAAAATTCTTTCATTGTGCTTAAGGATTCATGATTATGTTTGCAAATGAAATGAAGATTTTTTTATGTTAGTTTTATGAGAAATTTAACATAGATAAGAAACTAAACAACCACATAAACATGTATAGAACACAATAAAAAACACATTACAACAAGAACATGATAGATGAGTTCACCCCTCCTAGGCTATGTCTCCTTGGTCCAGTTTCCAATGGATCTTGCCTCTCTATTATGATAAAAAAATGTAAAACTATGTATTTACAATGCTTAGATGTTTCTGAAACCTACTTCAATTAGTCTAGAATACTCAAAAATGGATATCTAGCCTCTTTTTTCATCCAATTTTGTGGAAAACTGAAGAAGTTATGACTTCTCCTAGTTCTCCCAATATTTGCTCCATGAATTGCCCCATTTCTCGCCTCATCCTACAAATTAGCCCCAAAAAGACACTAACTGGGCGAAAATTTCACCGCACGGCATGCCATAAACTGTTAGTCAAATTTTTATCCTAAATCGCAATCGGCGAGGAAACTGACGAGATTTATAGTCTATGAACGCGATGGGCGATGCGTGATTGCGATGTGCCGAACCTGACGGAAGTATTAACTGGAACCAAAAAATATATCACATCTGGGATCCTTTCACAAATCGCAATTTTGCAAAGTATCAATAGTCCATATATGCGACACTTCTATTTTTCTACGAAGTGCAATCGCATTCTTTGATTCACCGCATTCTGACCCTTCCATGCTCGGGGCCAATTCTTTAATGCCTTCCCGCCTGCCTTATTGTATCGCATCTTGGCTGTTCTAGGGCCAATTTTTAACACTGGCCCACTTGCAACATGCGATTTGTGTTATAAGGGGGCTAATGGTGGCCTGCCACTTGGCGCCTCCCCATTCGTTGAAGGGCCTCGCCACGTCATCCAATCCTGCCATGTGTCCAAGTCAAACCTGAACTTTGACTTTCTCTAACTTCTGCATATGAGATTGGATTTGAGTTCCATTCACACCATTGGAATCATAATGACGTGCTCTTTGATCTGAAGCTAAGTTTATCAAGATTCTGACACTTTGATTTTTGAGCCTAATTTTGAGCACCTGATCACTCCTCCCCATTGGAAGCCTTTTGGATCCCAAAAGTATCACTCTCAATTGTCGAGTAGGTGAGGGTACAGTTCCCTCACCTTTCCAAGTTCTATCCATTTGTATTTTAGAGGATTTGTACCGTTGATCCCCACTCAAAGATAATCGATACTTCCCCTCTTTGATGTCCTTGTTCTTTTTTCCAGTATAGTGTCCTTTTGAAGCTCATCAAGGAATTCTGGGGAAAATTCTTCAATGGATAGAATTTGATTATTCTCTCCTTGAGCTTCAATCAAAGGAGGCTCATACAACCTTAAATTCTCAACATTAACAACAACATAAATTTTCATATATGAAGGAAAATCCAACCTAAAGGTATTGTTAACAATCTTTTCCAAAATTCTGAATGGACCATATCTAATTGGTTTTAGCTTTTTACCTTATTCTTGGAGCCTCTCTTTGTTAATGTGAAGCCAAAATTCATCACCAACTTGGAACTTGTGATCTTGACAATGCTTGTCGTGCCTTGCTTTGTACTTGCCTTGTCTTTTCTCACGCTTTTCTTGAATCTTTTGGTGCAATAATTGGATTTGTTTAATGAACTTTCTTGGTTTGACTATGTCGCTATGACCTTCAATAGAAAAATATTTACCAAAAATAAAATCCAAATGAGATTTAGGCAAGTATCCCATGCATGCCTAAAATGGCGAATTTTGAGGAAGAGTGCTTTGTAGGTTTTAACCCCGTATAGAAATTACCTGCATACAAATTCTAAAACACAGAAAATAAACAATGTGAGACCATAACACATAAAACACATATACACAGAGATTTTCCCCTAAATCCCAAAACCAGGACTACTAGCTTGATTTTCATTATGTTCCTTTCAATGTTACAATACATATTTATACATGCCGAAGCATCCAATACCA
>APFE030443235.1:51433-64372 GCA_000404065.3 Pinus taeda | reverse complement strand
CAAGTATACATCCCCACCTTCATCTGAGGTGGTTTTCGCCTCTATAGAAGGAGCCTCATCAGATTCTTTTCCTTTGTTATGAGCTTTAGATTTACAGTCCCTTTTGTAGTGCCCTTCCTTTCCACATTTCTAGCACACCACCTTTACAGGTTTTCCTGGAGATTTAGATCTCCCACTCGATGACTTATTTTTGTTTCTGTTCTGGGTCTGCCCTCGTATAAACAAGGCATCACCATTTTCGCTCTCCATATTTTTCCGTCTCCTCTCCTCCGTCAACAAGGATGAGACTATTTCATCAAAATGCAAGGCAGTTGCATTGCTACCTATTGCAATAACCATACTATCCCACGAATCTAGTAGAGAACACAACAAACTGATGCACTTATCTTCATCTGAAATTTTAATATCAACAGATGTGAACTAATTTACCACAGTATTAAATTCTTTCAGATGCTCTGTCACCGAGTCTCCATATTTTATCCTTAGGTTATACAGCTTTTTCCGCAGGAATAGTTTATTCACCAGAGATTTAGATTGGTACAAAGTCCCTAACTTGTACCACAAAGCCTTCGCCATAGCTTCCCCTGATACATTCAGCAATACTGAATATGAGACACACAATCGTATTATGATCTTTTCCTTCTGATCCAACTTCTTCCATTCTTCATTGGACACTCCCGTTGGTTTAGTACCCAAATCTACCGCGATCCATTAGTCCTTATCCACCAACAGATCCTCCATCTTGAGTTTCCACAACTCAAAACTCTGACCATTAAATTTCTTGATCTCTATCTTTTCACTGCTCGCCATCTTCTTTCACTACCAGAATCGATCTAGCAGATCTCCCACTGAACAGGGTCTACCACAGGCCCAAGCAAAACCCCTCAGCAACAAAGGTGTCCCCTTGAAGCCAAAACAGCTCTGATACCAAATGTAGGTTTTAACCCCGTACAGAAATTACCTGCATATGAATTCTAAAACACAAAAAATAAACAATGTGAGATCATAACACATAAAACACATATACACAAAGATTTTCCCTAGATCCCAAAACCGAGACTACCAGCTTGATTTTTCAGTATGTTCCTTTCAATGTTACAACACATATTTATACATGCCGAAACATCCAATACCATGGACCGAAAACCATCACGTCCAATACCATGGATCGAAAACAATCACGTCCAATACCATGGATCGAAAACTATCTCCTCCAAAAAACATGTGCGAAAATCATGCACAAAACCATAGGAGGGTCCGCCCAACCTAACATAGGGTCCAAAACCAAAATTTTCCAGGGCACTGCCCCAGACCCCATAAAGTTAGATTACGGGTGCCCTTCAAATCCCCTGTTAACTACGTGGAAAGAATATAACAAAAACCAACATGCTTGGCTCAGTTGTAAGCATGCTAAAAATAGTGAAAATGTTCATCCCACAACTTAGAATGCTTGCTGCAATACCCATGAAGAAGATGTATGACTATTCTATTCACCACTTCTGTTTGACCATTTGTTTGTGGATGAAAGGTTGTATTATTTTTCAATTTGGTGTCCATGAATCCCCACAAGCTTGACCAAAAATTCCCGACAAAGTGAGAATCTCGATCACTAACAATGGATGTGGATAATCCAAAATGCACCTAAACATTCTGAAAGAATAACTGAGCAGTTTGTTTAGTTGTAACTTGCTTTTTACATGGCATAAAAATACACATTTTGTTGAACATATCCATAACTACATACAAATAATCATGACCTCTTTTTGACAATGTAAGACCTCCTACAAAATCCATAGAAACACTCTCCCACGGTCGTGAAGGAACCAGAAGTTGTGTGTACAATCCTAACTTCCTATTACTAGGCCTATTGATTGCACATAATGAACATCCTTTACTAAAACGAGAGAGACTTTCAAGCATATGAGGCCAATAACAATACCTTTGTAGATGTGCCATCATCTTACTTACACTGAAATGACCAGCAATAAGAGAAGTATGTGCCTCTCTTATGATGTTAACTCTTTCTCCCTGTGGAATATAAATCTTGCCAATATGGTACAGCAAGTTATCATGCAAATGATAATCCAATTCCTCTACTTGGTTACCTTGATTCAAGCTTACATAAACATCTTGAAAGTCATTATCTGATGCATATTGCTAAATATAAATTTCATGTAAAACAAAATTATGCTTGAGTAAAGTAGTTGCACTAACAATAGGCCTACAAATGATATCAACAACTTTATTGTAGATACCTTTCTTATACCTGATTACCAAGTGGAATTGTTGAAGAAAACCCATCCATCAAAAGTGCCTTGATTGTTACAATTTTGATTTTGATTGCAGGTATTGCAATAGTTGATGATCAGTGCGAATGATTGTTTCCTTACACATCAAGTAGTGTTTCCATTTTTTCACACTTTGCACCAATGCATACAATTCCTTGTCATATGTAGGATAGTTAATCACTGCACCATTAAAATTTTCTGAATGAAAACAGATAGCCTTACCATGTTAAATGAGGATTTCACCCATAGCATACTCACTAGCATCAGTCTGAATCTCAAATGACTGTCTCAAGTCTGGAAGTGCAAGTACTGGAGCTGTACCGATATTTTCCTTCAATGCATCAAAGGCCTTTTGTTGTTTGCCTCCCCAATAAAAAAACCTTTTTCACGCTTGTCAATGCATGCAAAGGACGTGTTATGAGAGAGAAATTAGCAATGAATTTCCTCTAATATTAGGTTTCTCCAAAAAAACTTCTTACCTCTGTAACTATCTTGGGCCTTGGCCAATTGACAATGACGTCAACCTTGGAGAGATCTATTTTTAACTCACCTCCTCCAACAATATGACCCAAGTAAACTAAAGAAGTTCTTCCAAAATCGCACTTTGACATCTTAAGATAGAACTGTTATTTGTTCAAGACTGTTATAGCTCCAAATCTCACTATTATGGTTTTTGATGCTGCACTCATGGCCTAGGGAAACCCCTCCTTCCAGACCTGGTCCTAAATTAAAAAAAAAATGTTTTATTCCCTGTACGCGACATTGCCCTGAGTTAAACGGGTGTATACGCGGGTCCACATATACCCAACCCACGTATATGTATTAAAACACTTAAAAAAATATACAACTCTTTATTTTCGGGCAGAGATCGCGGGTTTTACCTACTGATCACCTGTTAGTGCCCGTGGCCCAACTGTTCCCAACCAATTCCTAACTAAAAAACTACTTTGGGATTGGTATAAAAAGACATCAAAGGGAAGGCGTAAGGGAGGAGAGAAGAGAGAGAAAGGTTACTATACTGAGATTTTCCCCCTGACCAGGTCTGAAGACCCTTTACCTTCTGGACTTCCCCCATTTGTATAGGAAACCCTTGTTTCCTTGTGATTTGATGTTCATCCACTAGTTATGGCATCATGGAGTGAGTCTTGGAAGGAGATATGCTAGAGGCTTGAGGTTGGACAGATCCGGAAGGAAGATTTTCTTGGAGCCTGCAAAAGGTTACTCAGGTGATATTACTCCTTTTGTACATTCTATTTATCTATAATAAATAAACATGTCTTGGTTCCCGATATGCTTCTTCTTTATGTTTATGATGTTCATGTTTGAATTTCATGTATGAATGGTTGTTTAAGTTCATAACTAACTTCCTTCCTTTATAACATAAAGATGGTTTTTATATAAGTCTTTGTCCATATACTGTTGCATTCTTTGGAATTGTTTGTTTTGTAGGACAAAGGAGCGAAAGGGACTTGAATAAGGGTTTGGAACCTTGAGGAACTTCTCGAACGTAGGATCTGAGATACGTCCTTCTTACTTTAGAATTTGCTTATTATAGCGTTATGGCTGTGTGAAAGTGTGTTTCTCTGTTTAGACAACTTTCAGACTGCTAGGGTTTCCACCCAAAAGCCTTAGGGGAGCAAATCCCTCAACAGAATTGGCGACTCCGCTGGGGAAAACACTCTTGTTGTTCCTAGTTTGGGTGTTTGTCAAGCCAATCAGGGCTCAGTTGCTTGTTGGTTTGCTGTTATTGTCTAGTCTGTTCCTGACTTCTGAGTTTTGCCAGTTTCTTCAGTTTGTTTTTTATTTTTCTTGAAATACTATATATACGCTGTTTTCCTTAGTTACAGAAGTGTATAAACGCTTGTTTCCTGAAGTAAACCCGCGTATACGCAAGTTTCCTCGGGCACAGTTGTGTATACACGCAATCTGCACTAAGTACAGTCGCGTATGTCTTGCAACTTTCAAGATTTATAAATTTTTGTGTCTCTGAAGTTTGTCTAGTGTTTTGAGTCAGTTTGAAACAGTCATTTTTGCCAGTATCAGTTGTCTGTGTTACAGCAAGCGTATTACTTCGATTTCTCTCTGATTATAAGGAGTATTGGTCTTGTTTTGTGTTTGCAAGCGTCATCATCTTTTTGCTAAAAGCACGCAAGATTTCTTGATTGGAATCTTGGCTACTCTGATTTATCAGAGCAGAAAGATTGTTATCAATCTTTGTGTTGAATTTTGCTTTTGGTGGATTTTTATTTGCTTGACAAAATCGTTTTCGTGACCATTTACTTCTTGGTTTCATTAAAGTTGTCAATTGATGCTTTCTTGAAATTGTCTTTTTGATCTTTTTTGGTCTTCGTTACCAAAGCTTTCATTTCTGCTTTTGGTTGTTAAAAAGCCTCTTTAAACACATTTGTTTTTGTTGAGTTTTCATTCATTGTATGGTGTCAACTTGCAAAAGTGTTTCTTGCTTATTGTTTCAATCGTAAAGTTTCAGTTTGTTGAGAGCATTTTCGAAAAGACTTTTTTGTTGCTACTTTGAAGAGAACTTTTTGGAAAGTTTTGTTTTGCTTTCTTGAACTTGATTTTCATTTGGTTTCCTTTTGGTGAGTGAAAGTGCTTTATGTTTATCTTGAGTTTGTTTTTAGTATTTAGACGAAATGAATGGTAGCATCTCATATTCCATCTAGATATTGTAAGTGACAAAAGAAAATTTGATAAGAAAAGCAACTTTCATTTCTTGTTTTAAAGTTGTTTTCAATCTTGCATCAAGCATTTAGTTGTTGCATTAGGATAGATTTGCATCTCTTTAGGCATAAATAGTTTTGTTAACTTTTGAGTGTGAAGTGTGAATTAAAGAAAAGAAAAGAAAAGTTTATTTCATTAGAAGTTTCCTTTCAAACCCTGTATAAATTACTCTTCATAAAAAAAAAATGACAAAGTGCACATGCATATAGTTAGGTTTTATTAATTTCTTTTGCGTCGAAAAAACACCACTAGTTTCACTTCCATCATCCCTTGACTTAAAGAACAACCCTTAAAATCAAGCGCTAACTAAAATTCACTAGAATTGTTTTCTTTTAAGTTAAATACACCAACAAGTTTTAAGATTTTAGGGCCTTGGATTAGGTGAGTGGAGAGTTAACTCTCCAAGGCCATATTAAATGTCAAACATAGGAGTCTGGTTAACGAGAGAAAATCCAATAGCGTTAGGAAGACCAGGAAAGCTCCAGATCTGGGAGTTAAGCACGAGGGTCTGTGAAGACAGGAAAGAGAGATACCCCCTCTCCTACTTGTCCGAACTTACCTCACGACTATTCCGCCTAGCTTCTGTGACGAGTTGGTATCCATAGTTGCTTCTCCTAGGGAACTACATACGTGGCTGCGGAGGGGAATCCTGTGGCACCTTAGGTCTACGTTGTATCACTCTCAACAACACTACTGGAGGGCACCCTTGTGAAGCTTGGGGGCTTGCACCGGCGTAGACTGTTGTTAGGAGGTCAGCGTAACTTCCTATGTTACCTTTGCTGATAGGCTTGGGCCCTCATCATCCCAGACTATCTTCAGAAGGCCCCTTATTTTTCACTTTCTCATATTTTGGTGTCCGGTCCTAATCACCCGGAGCGGAAATACTTGGAAGTTGTTTGACTGGCTGTATCTTTTAGGGACTTATAGTGGGTGCTCTGTGCTCTTAGTTGGCCTAGCTTTAAATTTTTTGAGTCTTTAGTTAGATTTTAAACAAGAAATTCAAAGAGGCTGACCGATCTCCTAGACGGTCTCGAAGACTTCGTGGTCTTTCACCACCGAGTTTAGAGCCTTCTTCGAGAAGGCGCAAAAGTAATAATACCGGTGGGTTTTGTCCCATGGCAATTGATGCATCGGGGATTGATCCTCCCCTCAGGGGCATTAGTATTGAAGCAAGGCCTGGTACTTCTGTAGAACAAGAGAGGAACACTCCAGTTCTTTCTCAATTTCACTTACAAGCAGAGGATAATATTGAGGTAGAAGAACTTGCAGAGTCGTTAGCGGCTCTGAATTCTCCTCTACCGTCCCATCATCCACATGTATTGCAATACATTGGGACTCCGACACATAGACCGTCAAGTCCAGGTTACGTTGCGCGCTTACCTTCGATGACCACTATTGGAAGCATGGCTTCTACAAGTGCTACGACTGTACAGACTCCCATATCTGTACAAGGGGGTGGGACTATTTCCATCCCCTCCATCTCTTTATTCATATCTTTTGCTAGCATTTCTTTTTTTGGGTCTACATCCATTCCATCCACGAGTGGAAATTCCCAAACCAATGCTTTTGGTTCTCGATACTTCCCATTTGACGCCCATTCACAGGGCATTCCTTCAGCTCCGTTCGGGGCCGCCACGTCCATGATGAGTGGATCGGCTTCGTTCCAAGGTTTTCCATTTGGAAGTGGTCATATACCACATTCCAACCCTACGATAGGATCTGTGCCTTTTTCTTTTGTAGGACAAAGCAGAAATCCTTTCCAAGGTTGGAATAACCCTGGGCTTAGTAGTGCCGGAACTAGGAATCCATTTTTTGGCCAATATGGGAATAGGCCATATACCACAGCTAGTTCATTCCAAAGTATTCCTCCCGTAGCTTCGGCTTGGAATCCATATCAGGGGTTATCAACTCCTTACAATCCTTTAGGAGGAAACTTTGTTGGGTATGGTAGTTATACGGCTGGAGTTGGTCAAACTCCGAGTTTTGCTGGGTCACAAGGCTTGCCTCTCGGCTCAGCAGGTTCTACTAGTTACTTCGGGTAGCCTGGTGCCTTCCAAAATCTAGGCCAATCTTTTCAGAGCTTCGGGAGTGCCGCCCAGTCAGGGTGGAATCCCCAAGCTCCTCCTAGACTTCCGTTTCTGGCAACGTTGAACTTGCCAAACCTCACTAAGTTAAATAATGACCCAATCAAGTATAATCCGGCCTGGCCTCTAGTCCCAACTAAACTCTCTTCAGATATTCCAAAATTCGAAGGGAAGAGTGGTAAGGATCCGGGCGACCATGTAACCACGTTCCACTTGTGGTGCTCGTCGAACTCCCTGATCGACGACTCGGTTAGGTTGAGATTATTTCAACGCACCTTGACTAGTAACGTGGCCAAGTGGTATATAGAGTTTCCTGGGGGCATCTTTACATCATTCACTAACTTAGCCAATATTTTCTTGAACCATTTTCAGTTTCCCGTCTGGTATGATGCTAGAACCGAACTACTAGCCACTTTTCATCAGGATAGGGCAACTCACATTTCTGATCACATTCAGGAATGGAGATGGAGAAAGAGGCTCATTAAAGCCGAAATCCCTCCGGAGTACCATCTCGAGTGGTTCTTGAAGTCTTTAATACCTAAGATCTCCAAGGATGTCTCCATGTCTGGGGTCTATTCTGAGGAGCAAGCCATTTTTAGGGCCCAGAAATTAGAATTGATCTACTCTCAGTCTGGGATCCTACAAAAGTACTTGCCAGATGCTCCTGGGTCTAAGGTTGACGTAGCTAAGCCGAAGCCAAGTCCCCACGCGGATGGTATTGTTGGGTCGATAGACATAAATGCGGTGAACTTGTTGAATCAATTGCAGCAGTTGTCTTTACAAACTGCTTCTAACAACCAAGTCACATTGTCTAACCCTTTCACTTCCCAAACTTCTTCGATTAATTCCATCCAATATAATAACCCCAAAGGAAGTCAAAATTCCAATGGGAAAAAGAAAGGACGAGGTAAGAAAAAGAACTAGGATGGGAAGCCTGATGCAAATAAATCCGACAATAATGTTGGTGGTGGTAGAAATGAGTCGAAAAAGAAAGTCAAGTTTCCATGCAAGTTGTGCAGCGGATACCATTTAACTCATCTTTGCCCCAAAATTGAAGACACTCAGCGCTTGTTAGGGTAGCAAGGGACTTCTAGTTCCTAAGCTGTGTTGACCAACCCTTTTCCCCAAGGGCAGCAACTTCTTGCTGGCACAAGTTCAAACCCTGGAACCTCCGCAAGGGGCAACCAGGAAGGGGAAAAATCATCGAATGTTTTCATGATGGGTTCTAACATCCATGTGGCTACTCAGTCACGTGATTATGGTGAAGCCGAAACTTCCAAGGATAAGGCTGTCCCCGGAAGTACTGATCTTCATATCGAGCGACTCCCTGTTGAGACTATACCACGGATACCGAAAGGTTCCGCTAAATGCGCGACTATTAATCCTAATGCTAGGACCGCCCAGAATTACTCCATTGTGAAGGATCTGGCTCAGATTCTGTGCGCTATGTCCTCTTTAGAGGTTCTCCAGTCGTGTCTGGCTCAGAGAAGTGCTTTACTTTCCGCAATTGGGGCAGTCGATCCAGCTAATTCTTTAGTGCTCACTTTCGACATGTTAATTGTCAAAAAGCGACTCCCTCATCACATGGCTTTTCAAATAAAGTCTACATACCGGAAAATTAACATCTTTCGTACCATTATTGATGAAGGGGCTTCCACGTGCGTTATGTTGATGTCATGTTGGAAGGCTATTGGATCGCCTTCAGCCATTCCTTCACCTACCGTCTTGATTGCATTCGATGGCCATTCTCATAAGCCGCATGGGATTATCCCGGCCTTTCCTATATGTGTTGGGGGGAAGTTCGTTAATATTGAAGTAGAAGTCGTAGATGCTAACCTAGACTATAATCTCCTCCTAGGAAGGAACTGGGTATACGAAATGGATGTCATTGTTTCGACCTTGTTTCGTGTCATTTTCTTTCCTCATGAGGGGAAGATCGTAAAGGTTCATCAATTGGATTATTTTCCAGTTGACCCTCAAGCAAACTCCAACTCTACTGTGACTTTAGTGGATAACCATCGTCCACCTACTGAGAATCTAGGAGTAGGGATGTATTCCTCGTTGATGGGTACTTTTGAGTTTCCCTCTCCTATCGCTAAAATCAATGCCATTTCATCATCCAAGGAGTTTTCTCGAGATTGGTTCTTTCGAACTCGTTATTTTTTAGACCCTTGGACCTTACCTTCACCTACGACAACATTAGTTGAAGGACAAGAGAATGGAATGGCATTTCCTATATCTGCAGCTGAGCTTAGATATTAGTTTGTCATCAACTCTGCAGATGACCATTCTACTCCTTTTTCCGAAGAGAAGTTAGATGGCGATGTGGCCCCCACTTGGAGCCTTGATTCTACCTCTACTTTGGACTGCTTAGATTCAGTTTTACCTTTGGAAGAAGCAATTCTTGAAGCAATGATGGGTATAGATCGACCTTGGGAAGATTTACACCATTGTTCATACTTTCTTCCTCCATTGCAAGAGGTAGAATCTAGATTCTCCAAGCTCTGTGCTAGTGATGTTTGTACAGTGTCAAACCCTTTGGCTCCAACACACGTTCATACCGAAGGTAATATGTCGGTGATTTCAAAAACAACACCTATAAACATCTCTAAGGACCCTAACACGATCGAGAATCTCTTCATCGGAATCGAGTGTTCCCCTGAAGAAATTCAAATTTACACCGACCTGTTCAAAGAATTTTGGGATGTATTTGCTTGGTCTTATGAGGAAATGCCTGGCATTGACCCATCTATAGTTCAACATGAGATCAAGACATATGAAAATGCCAAACCAGTTCACCAAAGGCGTCGGCCGGTCAACCCTAGGAAAGCAGCAACTATCAAAGCAGAAGTGGAGAAGCTGCTAAAGGAGGGTTCTATATACCCTATTCCTCTTACTAATTGGGTTTCTAATCCAGCCCCTATAGATAAAAAGCAAGGAAAAATCCGAGTATGCATCGATTTTAGGGAATTAAACAAGGCTTGTCCCAAAGATAATTACCCCACGCCATTCATTGATCAGATTATCAATGAGTGTGCGGGTGATGAAATTTTTTCCTTCATGGATGGATTCTCTGGTTATAATCAAATTTCTATCCGTCCTGAAGACCAACATAAGACAACCTTTATATGTCCCTCGGGTACCTTTGCATATAGAAAGATGCCTTTTGGTCTTAAAAATGTTGGAGCTACCTTTCAGCGGGCCATGTCATATGCTTTCCACGACATCAAGCATGTCATCGAAGTGTACTTAGATGATCTCACTGCTCGTTCTCGAAAGAGAACTGATCACCCTAGTCACCTTCGAATGGTTTTGAGCAATGTCGTTTTTATAAAATCCGGTTGAATCCTAACAAGTGCATTTTCGCGGTTACATCCAGTCGGTTGTTAGGGTTCATTGTGTCAA
The DNA here is from genome assembly GCA_000404065.3 of Pinus taeda. Taxonomy (NCBI): domain Eukaryota; kingdom Viridiplantae; phylum Streptophyta; class Pinopsida; order Pinales; family Pinaceae; genus Pinus; species Pinus taeda. The sequence goes on along the minus strand of APFE030443235.1, from coordinate 53,856 downwards.
ATGAAGGGATTCGGGTTGATCCCTTCAAGGTTGAGGCAATAGTTTGGTTGCCTCCCACGTCCTCAATTCATCAACTTCAGAGTCTTCAAGGGAAGGCTTATTTCTTAAGGCGGTTTATAGCAAACTATGTTGAGATCACTAAAGGGTTCATGTGTTTGCTACGGAAAGGAGTTCCATTTGTATGGGACAACTTTGCACAATGATTGTTTGATGCTTTGAAAAAAGCACTAGTCTCTACCCCGCTTTTGAGTCCACCAGATTATGGCAGAGACTTCCTTTCATATCTCGCTGCAGCAGAATCAACCATTGGTATGGTTCTAGTTCAGGAGGACGATGCTCTCACTGAGCATGTGATTTACTATTTGAGCCGAGGCTTAATAGGTCCTGAACTTTGCTATTCTCCGGTTGAGAAGTTGGCCTTGGCAGCCATCCATGCTGTCCAACGGCTCCATCATTATATCTTGCTACGGAAAACTTTTGTCTTAGCGGCAGTCAATCCATTTCAATTTGTCCTCAGTAGGCGAGTGATTGGGGGCAAATATAATAGATGGACAGTCATCTTGGAAGAATTCGATCTCGAGTTCTTGTCAGCCAAGTCTAAGAAATCCATGGTTTTCGCTGAGCTAATTTATGAGCTGCCTTGTGGAGAGGACATGGCTTATGAGGAAAGTTTTCCCGATGAACATTTATTCCTCATCTCTTCACTCAACCCTTGGTATGGAGATATCATTTTCTATCTCCAGACTTCGAAGTTTCCCTCTACTTTCTCCAGGGATGAATGTCGTAAATTACGTCACCTAGCTAAAAATTATGTTATCATTGGTGATACCTTATACCGTCGAGGGCTTGATTCAGTCCTTCGATGCTATTTAACCTTGGAGGAAGCAGAGTCAGTGCTAAATGATTGCCACAGTGGAGCTTGTGGTGGTCATCTATTAGGGCTTGCTATAGCCCAGCGCATCTTACGTGCCGACTATTTTTGGCCTTCACTTTTTAAAGACTGCGTGGAAGCGGTCAAACGTTGCCACCCTTGTCAGATCTTTACTCGAAAGATGCGTGCTCATCCAGCTCCTCTTTTTCCCGTTGTCACGGTCGGTCGTTTTACTAAGTGGGGTATCGATTTTACAACTTGTAATCCACCTTCAACGGCGAATCACAAGTACATTATTGTGGCCATAGACTACTTTACGAAGTGGGCCGAGGCCATGCCCACTTATAAAAATGATAGTGACACGGCATCTTTGTTTCTTTTTAATCAGGTTATCTCAAGATTCAGTGTCCCAAGAGAGATTGTCATTGATCATGGCAGACACTTCCAGAATCAACTAATGTTTGAATTGGCTCTTAAATTAGGTTTCCGCCAAGAGCATTCGTCTCCTTATTATCCTTAGGCCAATGGACAGGTCGAGGCAGTCAACAAAACTCTTAAACGATACTCCAATGGACAATCGACAAAAATCGGTCCAATTGGCACGTTATGTTGTATTCGGCTCTTTGGGCATACCGGACCTCCGTAAAGACTGCTACTGGTTTTACACCTTTTCAGTGGTTTACGGGATGGAATCTATCTTTCCGATCGAATGTGAAATTCCATCTCTCAAATTAGTTGTAGAGCTCCTTCTAGAGACTTCAAGTCTTGAAGAGTGCCTCCTTCACTTGGAACATCTCAATGAGCAGCGTCGAGATGCTGCCACGATGAATGAGGCTCATAAGAAAAGGGTCAAAACGCAGTATGATAAATCTGTCCGTCCTCGAGTCTTTTATGAAGGTGACCTTGTCTTAGCCTATGACCAAGATAAAGACGCCTCGAGGGCAGGCAAGTTTAAGCCTATGTGGTACGGTCCTTTCATTATTAAACAAGTTTTAGAAAAAGGGTCGTATGAGTTAATCGATTTTGAGGGAAACAAGCTGGCGAAGCCCCGAAATGGGCTCTATCTAAAGTAGTATTTTTCTTAAGTAGAAATTAGGTAGTGGCTTATTTGTATATTATGTATATTCGTACATATATCATCAAGAGTTTTGTGATGTCAACACTTTTTGGTCTGTTGTTGCAGGTGTTGATGGATGACTTGGTCTATTTTGGGTTCGCCGATGGTGCTAGGCGGCACACTCAGAATCTCACTTCCGCAACTTGGGTACTTTATTATCCAACTGGTCAATTGATGGTATCAAGAGGCGTATGCATTGGTCCTGCTTCGAATAATATGGCTGAGTATACCGTCGTTATTAATTTACTATCCGAGGCAATCTCTTATGGGATCAACTCATTGGTTGTTTATCTTGATTCTCAATTGATAGTGTCCCAATTAAATAACATTTATCGGGTAAGGGATCCATGTTTATATCGCCAGTATTTAAGAGTGAGGTTGTTGCAAATATCATTTGTTTATATTAATTATTTGCACATTCCAAGATCTCATAAT